>VDFB02239465.1:0-32412 GCA_007258455.2 Sequoia sempervirens | reverse complement strand
AGCCTTCTCCTTTCCTTTAACTGACTTGGTAGGAGTATGGGCTCTCACATGCTCCATTATCAATAGTATGAGGCCCTCATGAAGAATAGAAGCCCTTCTATTCTTCAAATGAGCATAGACCGACACTTCCAATGAAGAAAGAAGAAAGGAAATGAAACATGTAACCCATGTCTAAAATGATTAAACAAGGTGAAATGGTGTCCTAAAATGGTAGTAAATCAATCGTCTAGGGTAACATACCTCATAATGGCCTCTACTACATCAACCCAAATCTGCTTCAGAGAAGTTCATTCGTAACCCCATGAGGGAATTTTTATCAGCTTCTTTTGTTTATTATCTTTGAAAAACTAGTCCATGGCATCATCGTTTCTCTTTCTTTCCTTGAAAATATTTTAGCCATCCATCAACAACCATTAATGGAGGAAATAAATTCCTCATTGATCACAAACTCCATCCCCTCAACCTATAACCTTCTATCATGCTAGTAGTGTACAAAATCTATAGAGGCCTTGGGATCAGGGTCATGGAGCCTTTCTAGAAAGGGTGTGAAATGAATATGTTCTAAAATTATCCATATCTTGGGCTTATTCCTCCATCTTTCATAGGAAAAAGGTTTTATTTTGCTTCGAACACCCATATCCATTGTCACCATAAACTAAAACCCCATAAGAGAAACAAACAACAAATAAAAAGCAGGTGAAACAACACCCACAAAGTGTGCACTGATAAAGCAAGCAATAATAGCAAGAACATCCCAGATTACGAGCTCAACCATAGCCATCATTTCATAATAAAAGCTTGGGATCCTTAGGAAGGAGAGAGTACTCCTCCCATGCCTTAAAATTATGAATTTTGACAACCTCCTTTGCAAATAAATCCACTAGGGAGTTTCCCTCCCTATAGATATGCATGACACAAGATTCTTCAAAATATCTTAGCATCATTTTAGAATCCACCATCAGCTTATCAATAGTCCAACTCAGTGTTTGAATGCCAAGTAGGTAGTTAACAATATTGAGGGAATCTCCCTTGACCCAAAGCTTGGAGTAGCCCTTGTCCAACACATATGTGATGCTGATAAACATAACTTTTGCTTTTGCATAGTGAATACTAGGTACTTGTTGATATAGACAAAAAAATTGCAAATTGACTAGAGACTGACTACTATCATGTATATTAGGGAACGCTATCTCTGACTTGTGCACTAAAACTAAAAATGGTTTGTGTTGACTACAAACATTATTATTCCTACATGATTGAAACAATTTATTTTAATCATGAATGTACTGGAGAGGCATGAATGTACTGGAGAGGCATGGGATGCAATAATTACTATAATAATTGCATTCATGCTTAATATAAGGCTTTCCATAAATAATTCAAGTAACAATTTGGTGGACATTCATAAAACTCAAAGATAGAGAAGGAGATAAAAATAAAATGATGGGAATAGTGTGGGAAAGTAATGATCGGTAGGAGATCACACTCAGTCCAATATTAGTAAGGTAATAAATTGAATAATATATTTAACCCACAAGTTTTCCTTGGAGATTGAAGAAATAGCCAATAGGTTAGACCAAGGGGAATGCGAAGTATTAATTAAGAGGAATTGACCTAAAGTGATTGTAGATAATAAAGAATGAATTTATACTTAAATATCATCAAGTTTCTTATTTTATTTTAATTTTAATTTTGATAGTGTGACCCACTAAACATAAGTTTATGTAAATAGGAATATATAAGGGTTCACCATTGAAGACTACACAAAGGTAAGTAAGAGAATTTCATCCCCTATGTTAGCTCCATGTGACAAATTAGATGTGAGACTCACCACTAATTACAAGGAAGGTGAGAAAAATGGAAGTTTGTGGGAAAGATGATACCATGACCCACATCTAGTTCCCTTACAATGAAGTAGATGTGAGGGTTCATCGCCAAAAACCTGCTGCAAGTATGTTGGTGGTGTTGTCATTGGTGTCAACAATTGCTGGTGTTGGTCATTGATGTCAATAGTATGGATTTGGTTGGTGTTGTCAAGAGCTTGTGCTAGTATGTATGTGTTGTGGTGCTACCATCAATGTTTTCATTGATGTCTTGTATGGTTGTGATGGATAAGACTTGCAATTGCAGTAAGCTCACTTGGTTTCCAAGTATTTCTGAGAAAATTTGAATAAAAGAGTGTGTAGTGTGACAGAGGTGTGTTCTTTTTTGGGTTCCAAATTTCTTAATGGCTAAAGATATTCTTGTGCGATTTGGATATGATGATTAGAGGTGTTCAAAGGCTATATATCAAGATTTTTAGGTTCTAGATCGTTCTACAGTGAAAGTTGTGTTTGCCAGTTTGTCTGTCTGTGTAGAAAGTTGTTTGGGAGAAATGAGATTGCTCCACATTTCTCCATAGTAAGGTTCCTTGTCTTGTAGATTGGGAACATGCTTATATTATTTGTAACTTTCTCCCCTTTAGGTTTCATGTGTTGAGGTGTTTTGCTAGGTTGGTTAGTAAGTTGTGTTCTATAGTAGGATGTTTGGTTGCATAGAATGATAGTGTTCTCAGTTTCAGGTGGTTGTGGAAGAGTTGCAAAATATTTAGATGATTTTGGAATATTCTAAGATGTTGTGTGGATGTTGTGAAGTGTTGTTGAGTTATTTGCATGACCTGAAGAAGCATGTATGTGGTCACTTGTAGTGTTAGTTCAAGTTTGGTCGACCTGGCGTGTCGGTGCTATTTACGGAGGTACCTCATAGATTGTGAATGTATTGTGTAGCATGGTGATGTGGATTTTGGTCCTAGTTAACCCATGGTGTGGTCTTTCTTCACTTCTTTCCACCGTGGAGGTGTTTGGTTCCAACCTATTTTGGTGTTGCATGTTTTAGGTGCATATGTTTCATTAAGGATAACCTAATTGAGATTGTTTAGGTCATAGGTGGTATAAATACAAGATGAAGGTTATGTGGAGTGTGTGGCAAGTATGTACGTGAAAACATATGTGAATGTGATCAAGTGTGGTGATCTGAGTGTGAGCTTAAATGCCTATGAATTTTAGATGCAGTGCACAAAAGGTGTCTACATTTTAGTGTGCTTGAAGTTCCTTGAGGAAGTGAGGTTGCAGATGGCATAAATTTTTTGTGGTGGATTTCTCTTATTTCCTTGAGATAGTGAATCTCTTTGTAACAATTTTCTTTTTCATTTTTATTGGCAATGAGCCACCTGATAGCGATTCTTTCTTCTTTTTCTATGCAGTGAGCCTTATTGTATTCGTTGTTGCAATTCATATATATTTGAGCTAATCCTCACCATGGTTTTTCAATTCTTGGGTTTTCCATATAAATCTAGTGTTTTATGTGTTTGGATGTGTTTGCATCACTATTTCCTATATTTACATTTTGTTAATGCATAATAAGGGTTTACTGGTTGATAAGGGTTTGAAAAGATGTTGAGGGTTTGAATGTTTTAAAGTATAGAACTGATTTATCCCCCTCTCAAATTTCCTATGCATCTAACAATTTGTATCGGAGTTGTGGTTCCTTGGAGAAAGCTTCACCACTTGAGGTAGATCTAGATGGAACATAGGAAGGGTTTCAAAGCTCCTATGTTTGATGAAAAAAATTATACTTACTAGAAAGCCAGGATGGATTCCTTTATGGTATATCTTAGATTTGGTGTCTAGTAGTCAATTGAAAAAGGATATACTATGCATGTTGCTGGTCTGACAAGTGATGATGAAATCAAGGAATATGAGAGCAATGGTAAATCAAGGAATGCTATTTTGAGTGGCCTCTATGATTTATAACTTCGAAAGGTGATAAGTCTAAAATATGCAAAAGATGTCTAGACAAAGTTGGAACGTATTTATGAAGGAGATGATAAAGTCAAGCAAGAAAAGATGTAGAACTATAAATCCACATTTGAAACCCTAAGGATGTCTAAAGATGAAGATATTGCTTCCTACATGCTAAAAGTTGATGCAGTTGTCAATGCCATCAATGGTCTTGGTGGTAAGCTAGAAGAAAGCGAAGTGGTGAAAAAGGTACTAAGAACTCTTTCTAAATCTTATAGTTCTAAAGTTTTTGCTATTGAGGAAGCTTAGAATTTGGATATTTTTTCTAGAGATCAGATGTTTGGTGCTTTAATTTCTTATGAATAGAGAGATTTTGGTCAAGATTCTTCAAAGAAAGAAACTACCTTTAAAGTCTGCAAAGAAGAGAAGGATGATGAATTAGATCAAGATGATCTTGATGAGGTGGAAGATTTTTTTTTAAGGAGATTGAAAAAGGGAACTAGAAAATATAGAGGTAAGTCACCCTTTCAGTTTTTCAATTGTGGAAATATAGATCATTATGCTTCTAAATGTCCAATCAAAGTTGCAAATGACAAACCTAAGGATCATAAAGGAAAATTTTTCAAGAAGAGTTATCATGTTGAAAGAGACAATGGTGTGTCTAATGATGAATAATTTGACTATCTTGATGAGGACAATGATGAATGCTTGTTAATTACTCTAAAATTTGGAAATAGTTATGTTATTCCTTAAAGATGTGTGAAGGAAAATGCTTTAGTAATAGATCACAACATTGAAGGAACTATGGTGACTGCTTTTCATGCAAGAGAAGAAAGAAATTACAAGATAATTGATATTGGATGCTCAAATCATATGATAGGAGATAAGAGTAAGTTTTTTAAACTTCAAAGGTGTGATGGTGGTCTCGTTAAGTTTGGTGATGATACATTTGCTAAGAATTGTGGAAAATGTTCAATTAGTTTTGATGGCAAGGATAAAAAAATGATTTTCTTTATTTCAAGGGTCTCTAAAATATGTTGCAAGATGGTGTGTCCCTTGGTATTCCTTGTACAGTGCGATGCTTGGGTTCATGACATGGTTTAACTGCCTCTTGTGAATCTTGTATAAATCTAGTGATTGTATCAGGTATTAATAGGTCAATCTTTTAGTGCAACGACAGCCACCAATGTAACAATTGGTATCAGATCCGAGGTCATATGTTTGAACCCCTCACTTGTGTTGGGGAGGGGATTGTTGCGAGATGGCGTGTCCCTTGGTCTTCCTTGTGTAGCACGACGCTTGGGTTCGTGACATGGTTTAACCACCTCCTGTGGATCTTGTATAAATCTAGCGGTTGTATCAGGCATTAACAAGTCAATCTTTTTGTGCAACAATAACCACCAATGTAACAACATAATCTTCCAAGTGTAGGACAAGTGTGTAGCAAAGGATATGATCTTGTGTTTTAGGATGGTGGTTGTGAAATCAAAAAAGGAAGAATTGATACCCTTGTTTCTGCTAGAACAAGGACAAAAGGTAATGTTTATCAACTAAAAGGTAGTGGTGCTAAATGCTTTATATCTCAAATTAATGAAATTTGGCTATAGCATAGAAGGATGGGTCACATCAATTTTGATAGCCTAATAAAGATCAATTCTACTGATGTTGTAAGAGATCTGCCAAGGATAACAAAGCCTATCAATGCAATCTGCAAGGAATGTCAAGTTGAAAAGAAAACAAAGAAGAGGTTCAAGAAAAAAGAATATTCTACCATAGGTCCTTTGGAGTTGGTGCATACAAACCTGTGTGGACCTACCAAAATAAGAAACTCACATGGTGATAGGTATTTCATGTTATTGATTGATGATTATTCTAGAATGACTTGGGTGAGATTTCTCAAAGAAAAATTAGAAGCTCTAGATAAGTTTAAAGCATTTAAGTCTATGGTTGAGAATGAAATGGATATAAAATTCAAGTGCTCAAGGTCTGATAGAGGTGGTGAGTTCATCTGCAATGATTTTAATAGTTTCTTTGAAGATCATGGAATAAAGAAGCATTTGTTAGCACCTAGGACTCCTTAGTAGAATGGAGTTGTGGAGAGTAAGAATATAACATTTCAAGAAACAGATAAGATAATTATGAAGGAAGAAAATCTACTAGATGTCTATTGTAGAGAAGTAATTCATACTGTAGTGTATATTCTTAAAAGAGGACAAGAAAGAGTGAACAATTCAAAGACTCCCTATGAGTTATGGTAGGCTATTGTGGAATATTTTAGAGTTTTTAGAAGCAAATGCTATATCAGAAGAGATGAAGAGAACTTAGGAAAGTTTGATGCAAGATCTGATGAAGGAATCTTCCTTGGATATTCTATAGTAAGTAAAGCTTACCAGTGTTACAATAAAAGGTTGAAGAAGATTGTTGAAAGTGAAAGTGTCAAAGTGAATGAAGAACCATTGCAGAGTCTGGTAGTGATAGAAGGATATGAATTTGATGAATCCCCTTGTAGTGAAGAAGAAAAGGATGAAGAGAAGAAAAAGGAGATGATAGTTGAAGAGGAATAATCTCTGAAAAAGATCCCTAAGACTCCTAAGTATGTGTAGAAGAATCATTTTGAAGATCAGATCATTGGAGATAAGAGAAAAGGTGTATTGACAAGGAGGAAAACAACTATGACAGAGGAACAAGTAAACTTTTGTTTACTTTTAGAGGTGGAACCTAAAATGGTGAGTGAGGCATGCAAAGATGAGAATTGGATCAAGGCTATAAAAGATGAATTGGAACAAATTGAGAAGAATCGGACTTGGGACTCCTAAGACCTGCAAACAAGAATGTGATAGGAACTAAATGGGTTTTCAAGAAAAAATTGAATGAGGATAGAAAAGTTGTCAGAAACAAGGCTAGACTTGTGTGTAAGGGCTACTCACAAGTATAAGGAATAGATTTTGAGGAGACATTTGCTCCAGTGGAAAGGATGGAAGACATTAGAATGTTTTTGGATTTTGCAGCACATAAATACTTCAAAGTATATTAGATGGATGTAATGTTCACATTCTTGAATGATGATTTGGAAGAAGAGGTATACATTGAACAACCAAAAGGATTTAAATAATCAAATGATGCTAATATGGTCTACAGGTTGAAGAAGGAATTGTATGGACTCAAAGAAGCTCCTAGAGCTTGGTATGCAAGGTTTGCTAAGTACTTATTGCAACAAGGATTCAACAAATGTACTGCAGATGGCAATCTATATTTTAAAGTTGAAAGAGAGGAAATCCTAATTGTGGTAGTGTATGTTGATGACATAATCTTTGGAGGAAATGAAGGCATGTGCAAGAACTTTGCAGATGAAATTTGAGAAGGGTTTGAGATGTCAATGTGTGGGGGGCTGAATTTCTTCCTTGGATTACAAATAAGTCGATCAGAAAAAAGGTTTTTTCATTTCATAGTCAAAATATGTCAAGGAAATGTTGTAGAAGTTTGGATAGGAGGATTATAAACTAGTGTGTACCCCTATTTTTACTGGTTGTAAGTTGAGTAAAAATGATGAATCTCCTAAGGCTGATCAGAGAAAATATAGATCAATGATTGATGGATTACTATATCTAACTGCTACTAGACTAAAATACCATGCATGCAATTTGTCTTGGGGAAATATTTCAAGAAGATCCCAAAGAATCTCATGTTGTAGCAGTGAAGAGGATATTTAGATACTTGAAGGGCACTCTGGACTATGGTCTATAGTATCCCAGGGATACTGATTTTTCCTTGAATGCATATACATATATGGATTGGGTAGGATGTACAAATGATATAAGTACAAGTGGTGGTACTTTCTTTCTTAGAATTAGATTGGTTTATTGGTTGAGTAAGAATTAAGATTTAGTGTCATTATCTACTACAAAAGTAGAATATATTGCAACAACATCATGTTGTACATAGGTTTTATGGACGAAGCAAACATTGAAGGATATCAAGGTATCATATGATGAACCTATTTCTATATTGTGTGATAATATAAGTGCAATCAATATTTCAAAGAACTTGGTAATGCATTCAAGAACAAAGAATATCTCTATCCGATCTATCAATTTCTAAGAGAGAAATTTTCAAAAAGTGAGGTGAATCTAGAATATGTGCCTATAAAGGGTCAAGTTATAGATATATTTATAAAGGCTCTTCGAAAAGATACTTTTGAGTATCTCTGGTAGAAGTTAGGGTTTATTGTCTCTCCTTTTAACTAGACACATAAGTTAGTGCATATGTCTAGGAGATAATTCAAGATACATTCTTAGTCCTAGATTGATGTTGAAGGCTACCTCTCAGGGGAGTAGTTAGTAGTGTTGTTGGTTGGCACAGTCAAATGGAGCATATTTTATGCCCCTAAGGGGGAGAGTACAGAGAAGTGAGTACAATGCAGTTGCTTGATGATGTTGCAAGTGGTTTCAAAGTGGTGTATGCAAATATCAAAAGGAAAAACCAAAAATAAAAAGTCTATGAAAATAATGTGTGAAAGGTGTAGGTGTTTCCCTTTAAATATTGTCAAAGGGGGAGAGCAAAAGAGTACAATTCAGAAAATAGAAAGAATAATGAAAAATGTGAAGCATGCAGGAAAGAGAGTTGGATGAGTTTATGGACCTTTTCCATTGATGTCAAAGGGGGAGAGAGTTGGCTGAAAAACCATAGTGCAAAGGAACGTTGTAGGAAAGGATATAGTTTGAAAAACACAGGGGGGGAGAATGTTCACAAGATAATAAGAGAATGAAGAAGTCCTTAGGTAGGGGGAGAAGTAGTTTGTGAAGCAAAAGTAAAAGAGAGAGTGCGAAGAGTAAAAGATGCCTCAGTTAGGGGGAGGGTTAGTTGTTACAAAGTTATTGTTGGTTTCTTTTGTTGTTGATAGTTTTTTAGATAGCTAGTGTTGCCATTAATGACAAAGGGAGAGATTGTTGCAAGTATGTTGCTAGTGTCATTGATGTCAACAATTTCTAGTGTTGGTAATTGATGTCAACAGTATGGATTTGGTTGGTTTTGTCAAGTGCTTGTGCTAGTATGGATGTGTTGTGGTTTGATAAGAATGTGATGTGGTGTTTTCATCATTGTTGTCATTGATTTCTTGTATGGTTGTGATGGATAAGAGTTGCAGTTGTAGTAAGCTCACTTTGTTTCCAAGTGCTTTTGAGAAAATTTGAATAAAAGAGTGTGTAGTGTGATAGAGGTGTGTTCTGTGTTGGGATCCATATTTCTTCATGGATGAAGATGTGATTGTGTAGTTTGGATATGATGATCAAAGGTATTTAGAGGTTATATATCTAGAGTTTCAGGTTCTAGATCATTTGGCAGTGAAATTTGTGTTTGATAGTTTGTTTGTCTATGTAGAAAGTTGTTTGGGAGAAATGAGATTGTTCCACATTTCTCCACAGTAAGGTTTCTTTTCTTGCGGATTTGGGAACATCCTTATATTTTCTATAAATTCCTTCCCTCAGAGGTTTCAGGTGCTAAGGTGTTCCATAAGGTCAGTTAGTAAGTTGTGTTCTGTGGTAGGGTGTCCGGTTGCACAAAATGATGGTATTCTCAGTTTCTGGTGGTTGTGGCAGAGTTGTAGAATAATTTTGAAGATGGAATATTCTAAGATGTTTTGTGGATGTTGTGAAGTGTTGTTGAGTGGTCTGTGTGACTTGAAGAAGCATGCATGTGGTTGCTTGTAGTGTTAGTTCAGGCTATTTATGGAGGTACCTCATGGACTGTGAATGCATTGTGTAGCATGTTGATGTGGATTTGGGTCATAATTAACCCTTGGTGTGGTCATCCTTCACTTCTTTCCACCACGGAGGTGTTTGATGCCGACCTATTTTGGTAATGCACATTTTAGGTGCATATGTTTCATTAAGGATGACCTAATTGAGATTGTTTATGTCGTGGATGGTATACATGCAAGATGAAGGTTATGTGGAGTGTGTGGAAAGTCTGTAAGTGCAAAAATATGCGAATGTGATCAAGTTTGGTGATTTGAGTCTGAGCTTAAATTCCTATGACTTTCAAATGCAGTGAGCAGAAGGTATCTACATTTCATTATGCTTGAAGTCACTGGAGGCAGTGAGCCAAAGGTTGCATATAGCATAAAGTTTTAGTGGTGGATTTATCCTATCACCTTGAGATAGTGAATCTCTTTGTAACAATTTTCTTCTATCTTCTTTCTTCTTGGCAGTGAGCCACCCAACAGTGAGCCTTTCTTCTTTTTCTGGGTAGTGAGCCTTATTGTATTTGATGCTGCAATTCATATATATGTGAGCTAATCCTCATTGTGGTTTTTCCCTTCTTGTGTTTTTCACGTAAATATAGTGTTATTATGTGTTTGGATGTGTTTGCATTACTATTTCATATGTTTACATTATTCTAATGCATAATAAGGGTTTAATGGTTGATAAGGGTTTGAAAAGATGTTGAGGGTTTGAATGTTTTTAAGTATACAACTAATTCAACCCCCTTCTTATTTGTCCTATGCATCTAACAAAACCAAGACTAAGACTAAGTGAATGTATTTAGAATTGAATCTTTGTAATTTAAATTTTAAAGATGGCACTTTCTCAAATTAGATTGGAAATAGGATAACTCTTTGGGATACAACCTTTGATAGGGAATTAACATAAATTATTGTTTAGAAGTATCTACTATAAACATATGTGAGATAAAATCAAAGGGGAAGGGAAAGGTACAAGCATGAACTAAGGATGAATCTCCCAATAACATTGTGAAGTTCACGTAAGAGCAAATAGGGGAAGGATGATAATAATAGATGATATGAAAGAGCATGAAATCTAGAAATAACATAAACTAGGTACTTGGGACCTCCCTAAGAAGGAAAAACTAAAATATGCTATGGAGATGTGAAATATTATGCTAGCATGAAATACAAGATGTAATACTATTATTGCATGGATTTAATATCTCTTAAGATGAAACATATTCATAATTTAAGTGAAATCTTCGTCTTCCAATGTGCATAAGTGAAAGACACCATTACCTTGATCTTTCATGGATTAATATATTCCTAACTGGTATCTATTTTTAATAAATTTATAAAGACTAATCATTAATTTACACACTTTAAGAGTGTAATAGGAGACTCACTAGGTCTAAAGGTTAATCATTCTAGGAGCATAATATTTACGATCTTAGGTTTCTAGGAGATACTTTTCATTACTTTTCATTTACTATTTACAACTCAAACATATGGGCATCCTTGTACCCTTCATGAGAAAAAATACCATTCTAAAGTACATTAATAATTAAGAGTTATACTTACAAGGGAAGCACTTCCTTTAAATAAAAGACAATAAAAATAGGTTTTCCCCATAAGAGTGTATACTTTGTATGATACGTGGAAAAAGTCAGGCTGAATTGTAAATATAAATATTATTAGAATTATGCATTATTTTAATTATAAATTGGACTTATGTGTCTTTTTTTTTGTTATCCTATTATTTTTTGTATTGTAATACATATATGTAAATCTATGGGTGATATAAAATCTCTTAGATAACCCTCACATTCTAGGATTCTTGAAGGAAGACACATTATTATTAATCATTTTCTAGGGAATGCTAAATGTACATAGGATATTATTGAGGATAATTTTGGTGATAACCAAATAAAAAAATAATGAGAGATACATGGCCTCTACCCATTTAATAAAATACTTAGTTGTAGTTATATTGTGATTATCCCTATTAGAGGAAGAGGGAGAAATATTCCTAATGAGATATAGTCCAATAGTGGAGAAAGACCATGGTGTAATTATATGTTATAGGTCATGGGTAAGGCTATGAATAAGTGAAGAACTATTATTTAAAATATTTTCATATGAAATTAACTATATTAGTGTGAAGATTGGTTCAATAACCTACTTGAGTGATCTTTTGATTAGTTGCATGATTACTAAAAATTTCATTGTAACTGTCCTATATCAATCTTCTTATGCTTAACATGATTTGTCCTTATCAACATACTTAATCAATAGATCATCAAAGGTCCAATGATACAGACATCAATTATTGTGGTGACCTTGGCTTTTGGAAGATGTAGCATCTACTCTATCGAGAAGAAAAACCCACTAGATAAGATTGATTGACCGAGAAAATAAGGTTATCAGAATACCATGATGAGTGGGTGAGGAAAGGACTATATATCCAAAACTAAGTCGTCAAGGAATTTAACATTGATAATTTCCTCCTCTAGAATAAGGGGTTTAGACAACCAATTAGTAATAATATATCCCTTATTCACTTCTAGTTGACATAGGTCATCTTGAACATATAAAGAGTAATAAATTACACCACCATCTTAGACAATATTGGTTGAGATAATATAGTATACATAGGCTCGTATATAATTATGGAATTCATGTATTTATTCAACATATAGTAAAATAACACTTAGTGATTAAAATTATATTCAACCACTTAGCTTGAGTATAATTATTTTCATAATCCAAGTGAATGTGATTAGTGAAAATTTTGGTGCTCTCTTTCCCATTATCACACTTCTAGACTAGCATGCATGATATGGAAACTTTATAATAATTAGGTATATGATGAGGGAACAATCCTAGTTTGGATGAATTATGGTAGATAGAGAGAGGATAATTTTTTTAACATAAAAAACATCTCATAAATTATGCATCTAAATGAGGTCACTTTCCTTCTTTGAAAACTCATTAATAGGGTGAACGATGTAGAAAAGGTCATTGATTGTGTTTAGGCGGACTTTGTATTCCTTGAGCCAAGTACAAATGGTATGAAAATTCTATGTATGATTTCTATTTTTATTCTTTCATACTAGATTTTCAACATGGGTCTTGACAATTTTATGAATCACATTGTGAATGATCTATTTCATTACCCTTTAACAAGTTGCAATAGAAATATTTAGAACAAAAGCTATGACAAAATGGTAGAAAGTTCCTCGTGTATGCAACTTAAAATGGTCACCTAGACTTTGGGCCCCATTTATTTAATTTGTCAACATCAACTTTCTGAATCAATGATTGTCGCATTTTCAAATCAAATTTCTTAATCAATTCATAACTATTTTAAATGTTTCAATTTTCCTAAGGTTTGAATGCTTCATTAATTTTATTTAATCAAAAGAAATAAATCCTTTTTAATAAATAAAATAATGTTATTTAATTGAAGTTAATATTACTTAAATAAAATGATGCTATTTAATTAAATCTATTTTTAATTAAATTATTTTATTTTATTTTATTAATATTCATTTTTAAATTACATAATCTTATTTTATTTTATTAAAAGAGATATTATCATCTTAAATAAAATAAAATAAATGAAATATCCTCTCAAGAATATCCTGTGATGAAAAAAAAGGAAACAAATCAGTTAAAAAGGAAATAAACTAAAAAAAAAGAATTCCAATCAAAATTTGTTTCTATTTTTCTATTTATCCCACATTGCTCCTGAATTTGCCTTTAATTCCACTTTTGCCTATAAAATGAGCCCTCTCATTCTTATTTCAAGAATCACAAATTTTTACATCAGACTTATGCTACAAATTTTATTGAGTTTTATCATTTGAGATTACACATTAGTTTGATTTTATAAGCATCTTAGTTTTAGAGCATATAGTTTAATATTACATTTTAGCTTAATTTTCATAGTAGATTAATTTGCAAAGTAATTCATTTATGGCATTGCATATAGATCAATTTTCATTTCAATAAATTAGTTTTGTTTATTGCATTTTACAGTCATTTAGATTAGTTTTCATTGTTGCATTGCAAGAACAGGATTCATGGAGATTGGCATTTTTGCTTCTCCTCTTTGAATCTCTGGATTCAGGAGCTGTATTCTTGAGGGGAGTAAGCTTGGGTTAATCGAGGGCCTACAATATCAATCCACGCTCTTCTAGGATAGAGGCTGTGAATTGATTTGCAAGGACTCATTATTGAGTATCCTTGCATGCAAGGATTCACAGAAGTATAACATATTTTCAATTATACATTTTGGCGCCCACCATTTTTAATTTTTAGTTTTTAATTTAGTTTAGTTTTTAATTTAGTTTTTAGTTTTGCTTCATAAATCCAGCTTCCACTTAGTTTTAGGAAAAATAATTTTTGGGTTTTGTAGCCAGGGTCAAAATTAGATCTGGGTATTTTTTATTTTTTGATTTCTTTCACGGATCTGAAGAAAATAGCTGCACAGAAACTGTCACGCGTCATTTTTTTCACTTGGCTAAAGGTTTAAAAAAATTATTTTTTCATCTTCTACTTGCTGGATCAAAAAACGATTTTTGGGTTTTATTCTTTGCTTCAAAAAATTTATGGGTTTCTATTTTTGTCTACTCATTATAAACATATTTTTCAGAAATTAAATTTGAAGATTTTTATGCATGTTTTTAATTTAATTTTTAATTTAGTTTAGTTTTTAATTTTAATTTAGTTTTTAATCTTAATTTAGTTTAGTTTTTAGTTAGTTTGGTTTAGTCTTTAATTTAGATTTTTAAATTAGATTTTTTTTAGTTTCTAAAATTCAAATTAGATTTTTTTAAACTTTGTTAATTTAAAGTAGATTCTTTAACTTTGTTAATTTAAATTAGATTTGTTTTACTTTAGATTTTTTAACTTTATTAATTTAAATTAGAATTATTAATTTAGATTAGATTTACTTTTTAATTTTAGATTAGATTTTTTTAATTTTATTAATTTAGATTAGTTTTGTTTTAAATTTTTAGTTTAGTATTAGATTAATTTAGTTTAATTTTAGTTTTGTTAACTAATTCTTTTTAGATTAAATTTTGACTAGATTAAATTAGATTTTTTTAATTCTGGTTCTTCTGAATTCTTTTTTTCACAGCATAACAGTTTCTGTAGGACGCCAGTCAGAGAACTTGAAACACACTAATGGTTTGATTGCAGGACGCGTGACAAAGACTTGAAAACAAACACTTACGCTTGTCAAAGATCTTATTTAAAAAAAACATTGTGTTTGTTTTCCTGCTTTTCAATTCACATAGTCTAATTAGGGCTTCGTTAAAATTCTTAGGAGTTTTGATAGTGAGTAGGGAATTTGGCTCTTTGTTACATGGAGGTGATGACCATGGACAAATCCAGGCTCCTGATGATCTTACTAATATGATGAACTCTTAGGGAGCGGAGCAAGGTAGTGAATCTTTAGCACTTTCACTTGTCAGGGGATTATGCTCTTCTCTCATTGAGAGAATCAGAAACCCAAAAGCGTGTGGATTTGGTGAAGTGAAACTAGCTCAGTGATTAAGGTTGTTTAGCATGTTTGGGTAAAGAGACGGGCTAGAGAAGTATGCTCTTCTCCTTTTGGGAGAATCAAAAAATTAGAAACCCGAATCTGAGCCATGTCCAGTGTCACCTTTAGAGGGCCTGCCAGAAGTTGAACCTCCGGGAACGACCCAAGTGAGTACACACCTATCGCCGGTGATTCCACCTCACTATAATAAAGAACGTATTGTTGAGTCTAAAGACTCCAAGACCATAGTAACTTATTTTCCATGACTTAGACGATCATCATGGAAAATCTCTGTTTATTGCACTGAGCGGCGCCGCTCCGAGCCCTGCTTGCGGGGGTGTGTGATTTTCAGGTGTTGGTGTGGCTGCGAGGCCTGAGCTCTGTATCAGAGGCACGAAAGGTTATTGTGAACGGAAGCCAAGTAAAAACCTCTTAGTTAGTTACCTACCTGGTTCACCTCCGAAAGGAGTCATAATCTTTGTGCAAGGAGGGGGAAGAATCTCTCCGTATGTTGATCATACACAGATTCCCATCATAGGCATACACCTGGACGTTTGGAGGCGGTTGCGACACTGTCTCCTGCTACAAGGGTAACATTTGAATGTACACTGTTGAGTCCTTGGAAACACCAAAAACACGGGCGCCCTCTAGGGGGTGACACGGCTGTGTGAGGTGCACGTATGCGCATAAGTAATGGGGCAAAGGTTTTGGCTTCTCACCATTTTCTTTGGTAGGGATAGCTATGTGTTTGTTTTTGAGTCTTAAACATTGTCCAAACATCTTCAAACATGACTCCCCCAATACTATCAAGTTGCTTTGTCCTTGATAGATCTATTATCGACTACTTTTTGTATCACAACTTGTCTAATTGAAACCTATGTGCTTGATCAAAATCTGTTGATATACTTGCTTGATCTTTGAAAACAAACAACAAACTGAAATACTGAGTTCTTCAATTAGGTGACTTGTCCCAGTTTTAGAGACATGTTCTATATTTAGGGTTCATGTGTCCTTGACCTTTTGAATTAGTGATCCTTGATCTCATAAGCGATTTTGCTTGAGATTGGCAAATTAGGAATTGTTCCTGTCAAATAGATAAATTTTTAGACTCTTTGATAACACACTTGGAGAGTGCTAGTAGTCTCCTTGTCCACCCATTTTCATACAATTCAAACTCAATACACTTTGTGTAAGTCATCCTCCTGATCCATATGTGCGAGGGTGTTCACCCAATAATTAAGCACCTCTGTGGCAGTGTTGGTTTGCACCTATTTGCAACAGTTCTATTTCACCATCTCTCTCGGACAAGAGAAAAATTTTACTATCCTAGTCTGGTATTGACGTTTCTCAGAATTGTCTGTTTACCTGAACTCTCCCTTTCATGTTAGTCACAACAAGATATCAAGTGAGCCAAGGAAAGCGACCTCAGATAGTCTTTAACCAACTACCCCCAGTTCAGACTCGTCAAAAGAGAAAGGAAAAGGAACCAATATTTGACCCGATCTAGAATTCGATCTGAGAAACTGTTTTGACCAAAGAGAGCCATTTAGTGACTTGAGTACCCCTCTCGGCCACCTTCCCACTCAGTATGGATATGAGTTATCTGTCACTTTCGGTGGAGAGGAAGCCATGGATCAAAATCTTGATGATATCTATGAACAACCACGAAACAACATGATATTTGGAAATTCTTCTCATGATAATCAACCTGATTCACCCCTCATTAATACAAAATATTTGGATGCCCATCAACGGGATGAAAGGTATAAGAGACGAGCTCACCAAGAACAATGGTCACAACACGAAGACCAAGACAATGAACCTCGTGATGCTCATGTCAATACAACATATACCAATGACTTGTTCAAACAATCTAGACCAAGCTCACCACTTCAACATACCTCAAGGTTCACAAGTGATAGGCTCAAAAGAATTGAACGCGAAAAGAAAGCCTTTCTAGATGAACAAGCTGCAAAGCAAGAAAAGTTTAGACAACTTGAGGAAGAGAGCCAAGCTTTATTGGAAGTACAAAGGAAACTCGCTCAAGAGGAGCAAGATAGGTAGTTAGCCCACTAATTAAACAAACAATACAATACAAGGGGTGCTAGCAGTGGACGCAATTCTCCTCCCTCACCTTCGAACACCAAGAGTAGAAGGGGTCAAAGGACCCCTTCTAGATCTCCTGATCCCTGGGAAGAGGGCCTCTCGGTGTGCTCACTATAGAATAAAATCCTCCAGGGGGTGATTCAAGACCACACTCCCAACATGTACATCCTAGTTCCCAACATGGAGGTGGTAGCTCACATTATGACTTTGATACTCAAGACTTCATGCGAATACAACAAGAGCCTATCTTCCAACAATATGTGGAGAGGTATTTGGAACAAAACAAAGATAAGTTCTTGGAAAGTCTAATCAACAAGGGTGCCAGAGTCCCTTATAATTTTGATGTGGACAACAAAATACAAAAGCAAAATCCCTCTCAAGAAGAAGAAATCATAGATAGAAGCGATGATGGAGAAAATGATGCAACCTAAGAGCTCATTCTCACTAGACTCAATTTGTCCTAATCCATTCGACAAGAGTGTGAGTATGAAAGATTTTCCAAAGAGGGTGGAATTCCCACAATACGATAAATATGATGGTAGTGGTGATCCACACAACCATGTGCGTCAGTTCTATACTATGAGCTTTGAATTCCATCAGGATGACTCCTATTTGATGAGGTTGTTCCCTAGGAGTCTTAAAGGACAAGCAATGGAATGGTTTACCAATATCACTCCTCCTATCAAGACTTTTAGAGAACTTGTTCATAGATTTGTTCAACACTTCGCATATAATCTGTCAAGATCTGTTACTATGTTGGACCTATGCAACTTGAAACAAAATCAGGGGGAACCCTTTGTTACCTTCTTGCAAAGGTGGAGGAGACAATGCTCTAGGTATCCTAGGATGATCCATGAGGATGAAAAGATTGACATACTTGTTAGTAATTTGGTGCCTGAAATGAGACATGAGATCAAAAAGATAGTCTTCACTTCCTTTGATACCATGATTGAAACTGCATGTCGCATTGAGGATGTTCTAAAAGAACAAGGCATTTTGACCAGACATAACAATAATACCAACAATGGTCAACACAACAATAAGGATAAAGGGAAGAACAACAATTGGAACAAAACAAACAAGTTGTCAATGATGGAGTTGTGGATTCTTCCCAATCAAGAGATCAAAGTGTTCTTAATTTGACTAAAGAACATTATGAGCAATGAAGCTTAATGCACCTCCACAACAAGAAAGTAAACCAAGATATCAGGAGAGGCCCAAAAACCAGAAGCGGCAATTTACCAAATTGGGTGACTCATATGAGGATATTCTCAAAATTCTCATTGCTAACAACTTGGCACATCCTCAGGATCCTGCAAAATTTCACATTCTAGATCCTAAGCCACATTGGTGGGATGACAAGGCATTCTGTAAATTTCATAATGGCCCTAGCCATACTGTTGAAAATTGTTGGAGATTAAAACATATCGTCCAAGATTTTATAGAAAGTGGAAAGCTTCAAGTTGATGGCCTAAATACCAATGCTGATCATAAGGCTTTTAAGGAACCTTTACCTAATTACGACAAGGGGGAAACCTCTAAATCACAGAATGGCAAAGCTACAATCAACTACACCTATACAGCGGCAGAAAATGTGATAAACATGCTTGAAGTTGTGGAGCCAAGTGTTAATATGATAAGGAGTAAGGACCCGCATGGTTATGACTCTCCCCTATTTTTGACAACTAACCTGTTGTGGTGCTGAGAGGTCCTCATTAGGTTATCTTCCCAAGCCCTTATCTCTTTGTTACGAAGTCAAAGCCCTATTATTCACCGAGGGCCTAGTTAGATCCATCAACAAAATCCAAAGCAAGTGGCATCCAAGAATGTCACTATAAAGAGTCTGCCCTTGCTCTCAAGCCAAACTACAATCTTGTAGATCGATTCTGAGAAAACTCCAGCACAAATCTCAATCTTAGAGCTTCTAGAGTTGTCCCCTAGACATAAGCAGATCCTTGAGGATGCTTTGTGCACAGCAAATGTCCCCAACAACATTGATATAGACCAATTCCAAGGCATGGTGAATCACATTACTAGCCCACATTACCTCTCTTTCTCTGAAGATGATGACAAATCCCTAAGCCATCCACACAATCTTGCCCTTCACATTGAAGTCATGATTCATAAAACCCATGTCAGGCGCATGTTGATTGATGGGGGTGCTGGGTTAAATATCTGTACTTTGAATTTGTTAAAAACTTTGGGCTATTGAGGAGCAAGTGATAGACACTAGAAAGAAGATCACCATAAGGCCTATGATGAGGAGATAGAAGTTCTAAGGAGTTGGCTATCCTTCACAGCCGAGTTGGCCCAGTTAGAAAAGATATCTTGTTTCAAATTGTGTCTTTGGACCCCTTACATACAACATTTTCTCTTGGGTAGACCATGGATTCATGATATGCAGTGATGCAGTCTACCTACCACCGATTAATGTTAAGTTCCCCTACAATGGAACTAGAAATTTGCATACCAGGGGATAACACCTTATCCATTAACTCAATCTCAGCTAATGTTCATGTCCCTCTTAACCGAGCAGCAGAGGATTATGAAACAACTTTAGCAGACTGTCAAAACAAATTTAAGTCAGTAGACCTTGGCATGGGGGGGTATCAACTTGACTCTTTTGCAAAGATGCATGTTTCCCCTAGGACATATGGAAAGCCTTCACAGGAGATGAAACCATCATCTTCAGCAATGACACTATTTGACAAGTTTGTTGAATCCTTAGTACCAATACAAGATGAAAAAGAGGAAGTAGCTGTTCGAGATTGGATATACAAAGAGGAGAAATACCAGCACAATGAAAATTTCTCCCCCTCTCCTAAGTCCTATGGGAGAGGATATACTTTTGTCAAGAAGATGGGTTATCGAGGATATGGCCCTCTTAGTCACAGGTTAGATGCTAGAGCCGAACCACTCAATCATGATCTTTTTGCATGTAAGTCTAAGAAACCGGTTGGCCTAGGCTTTATGAACAACAATAAATGCACTGTCCCCATTTCTGATAGGAGGGATAGTAAAGATGACACAGAATATGTACCAGATTTGACCAATCAACAAGACATAACAGATGATTGGGTACCTTCAACAAATCTCCTTTGGGAAGATTCAAGAGATTTAATAATTGATAGTCCTCCTATCTCATTTGCAATAGATAGTGACTATATGAATGCAAGATTGACTATGGATAGTGTCTCCATCCCAGCTGCAATGGATGGTGATAATTCAGATAATTTTGTGATTGAGCAAATTGCTAGAGGAGAGGAGCCTCTTCCAAATCTTGAGGCTTCTACATCACGAGGCTCCAACAATAATTTAGAAATAGACTCTCATGAGTTTGAATGGGATTCACTCTCAGATGCAACAGTTGACTTGGATATGGATGTTGTCCACGCTTATAGTTCTCAACCTGATGTAACTGATGAGTCATGTGTTAGATTAGAAGATTGGAACCCACATGTCACATTAGTAGATGATTCTTCGCTTGCTAGGATAAATTCTGATTTAGACACTTTAGAGGGAAACTTGATAGATTCCAATTCTATAGTCACCAGAGATGACACCACCTATATCCTTAATCTTGAACCGGTCATCAACCTACCCCTTGTTCACCCCAACCTTATTGATTGGTCTCAACGGTACCAAGAGCCTCAACTCTTGACATTTCACAATGACTATGAGATCACCTGCTATCTAAATGCCATTGAATCTGTAGTCTCTTCCACCAGTGAATCGGCTACCAGTATGACAGAATCTGACATCAAGTACCTTAGTCACAAGATAAAAAGAAAGAATAAAGAGTTAGATGCATAAAGAAACCATTATGTGGCGATTAATAGGAACCAAAAATGCAAAATAAAAAGACATCGAAGGTGAAAACCTCCCGAGGAGGCACCCTACGGATAGGAGTACCGATAGTCTCCCAAGCTATTTCGGAGACAGGATCATGCGGTATTGGTTGAACCTACAGAAGCTGTTAATTTGGGCACAGAGGAAGTTCCAAAAATTGTACACTTGGCTAAATCTTTATCACCTGAAGAAAAGAAAGCCTATACTGAGTTCCTCCAAAAGAAGGAAATTAACTTTGCATGGACATACTTAGACATGCCAGGGTTGGACACTAATCTCATTATGCATCATTTATCCATAGCTCCAGGTGTGAAACCAGTCAAACAGAAGTTGAGAAAAATGCACCCTCATATAGCTCTTTTAGTGAAAGCTGAATTAGAAAAGCTCCTTGGTGCAAGATTCATTAGAGCCATAGACTATGCTGACTGGATTTCCAACATTGTACCTATTTCTAAACATGATAAAACCATTTGAATCTGCACAGACTTTAGAGATCTTAACAGAGCATGCCCAAAGGATGATTTTCCACTTCCTAACATAGACATGATAGTGGACATGACAGTGGGATATGAGATCTATTCTTTGATGGATGGTTTTTTTGGGTATAATCAGATCAAGATAGCTCCTGAGGATCAAGAAAAGATTGCATTCACATGTGCCTAGGGTACTTATTGTTGGAATGTCATGCCCTTTGGATTGAAAAATGCAGGAGCTACTTACCAAAGAGCTATGACAACCATCTTCCATGACATGATGCATAAGAATATGGAAGATTATGTGGATGACACTCTGGCTAAGTCTAAGAGAAGAGGAACACATTTGCTGATTTAGAAGTGATTCTAGATGCATGGAACAATTCAACTAAGATTAAACCCAAAAAAGTGTGCATTTGGTGTTGCCACGGCAGAATTATTGGGATTCATCATTTCAGCTAAAGGAATAGAAGTGGACCCTGAAAAGGTTCAAGCCATTATAAACATGCCACCTCCCAAAAATTTCAGCCAAATGAGGAGTCTTCAAGGGCGCCTTCAATCCATAAGGAGGTTTATTTCACAATTGGAAGATAGAGCACAACCTTTCAACAAAAATTTGCATAAAGATGTTCAATGCGTCTGGAATGAGGATTGCCAAAAGAGCATGGATCAAATTAAAGAATACTTGGCAAATCCTCCCATTTTAATGCCTCCCATTCGAGGAAAACCTCTCATTTTATATGTCTCAGCTACTGAATCTTCATTGGGGGCATTGTTGGCTCAATTAGATGAACAAGGGAAAGAAAGGGCCATATATTATATTAGTCGCACTCTTGTTTCTTATGAGGTTAATTATACTAGTATTGAAAAAGCTTGCCTCACAGTATTGTTTGCTTCTCAAAAATTACGACACTATATGCTCGCGCACACCATACACCTCATAGCAACAATTGATCCTCTCAAATACTTGCTCGGTAAAGCTGCTCTCACGGGTAGAATTGCTAAATGGATGATGATTCTTTCTGAATTTGACATAGAGTATATTGAGCGCAAAGCAATCAAAGGCCAAGCTATTGCCGGATCAAGTGGCTAATTTCCTATTCAAGATAATATGCCCATTCAAGTCAACTTACGGATAGGCATCTTATGTACATGGCTGAAAGATCCACCAGAAACTATTCTTTGATGGTTCTGCATGCAAAATGGTTGGAGCTGGTGTGTTTATTTGTTTCTCCTCATGGTATACTATTCCTAAATCTTACAAGTTACTCTTTCCATGCACAAACAACATATAGGTAGTATGAAGCTTTGACAAATGGACTAAAAATGGCCATAAGTGGAATATCACGAGAGCTACATATCTATGAAGATCATCAACCAAGTCAATGAACAATACCAAACAAAAGATGACAAGTTGGTACCTTACAAAAAAATGGTTGATTCATTAAGACGGTATTTTACTTTTGTCACCTTTCAGCAAATCCCTAGGGTTGAGAACAAAGCAGCTGATGCTATGGCCACCCTTGCTTCACTTCTTCAGTTAGAGGAACATGAGTCCAGATATGAATTCCTGGTGGAAGAGCTACGATATCCCATATTTGACTCACCCGAAAGCCATGTCATTTGTACCCTTGTCAATCATGAATCCTCCCGCTATGGTGCTATTTACTCATATCTTTATGATGGCATCATCCCCGATACATTTAACCGATCTGAAAGAAGAAACCTTATCCGCAACGCCTCTCGCCATTCCCTCATCTCTGGTGATTTGTATAGGAGGGGTCTAGATGGAACACTTCTTAGGTGCTTAGAAAAGGAGGAATCTGATCAAGCGCTAGTTGACATCCATGAGGGCATATGTGGAGGACATTCTAATGGTCTTTCCATGGCTAGAAGGTTGCTTAGGGCAGGGTACTATTGGCCTATGATGCAGATAGATGCAATAGCATTTGCTAAGTCTTGTGAAAAATGTCAGAAACATGGACACCTGATACATGCTCCAGGTAGGGAGCTAATTCCTTCTATATCTCACTGGCCATTTCAGCGATGGGCCTTTGACCTTGTTGGGCAGATTCATCCCAACTCATTAGGTGGGCATAAGTTCATTATCACTGCTACTGACTACTTCACAAAATGGGTAGAGGTTGTTCCACTTTCTATTGCCTCAGGCAAGACAGTGTCTTTATTTATTTTAAACCATATCATCTGTCGATATGGAGTGCCATCTGAAATCATCACTGACAATGGAGGTCAGTTCAAAAATAAGGACCTTAAAGAACTCTGCCAAAGATTCAAGATAAAGCAACATTGGTCCTCCATTTACTTCCCACAAGGAAATGGTCAGGCAGAGGCTTCAAACAAAACCATTCTCAAGATTTTGCACAGAACAGTTCATAAGAATGGTAGAGACTGGCACCTACAGATAAATCCGGCCCTGTGGGCCTATAGAATGAGTATTCGTACTCCAACTAGGGCTACTCCTTTTTCCCTCACATACGGCGCTGAAGTAGTGTTACCTTTAGAGGTTGAGATTCCATCACTTCGGGTCTCTCTCAAAGGTCTAGTTACAGATGAAGACTATCGTGCCATGAGATTGCAAGAATTGGAACTTCTTGATGAGAAGCGTAAAGCATCATTTGACCATATGAGGGTCTATCAAAAGCGGATGTCCAAAGCCTTCAACAAAAGGGTTCACCCTAGAGAATTCCAAGTAGGAGATCTTGTCCTGCGAGAGAATCCTAAGAACCAACAGAATCGAGAACAGAAGGGCAAATTTGAACCTAATTGGCTTGGACCCTACATCATCACAGCAGCTTTTGGCACAGGTGCCTATCTACTATCTATTGAAGAGGGGGAGTAGCTCCCTGAGCCTATCAATGTTTTGCACCTGAAGAAGTTCTATCCTTGATGCCCGTTCTGTCTGGGGGCATCCTTTGTATATAATTATGACCCTGAAAAAAGTTCCAAAAAAAATTGATATATGATACTGAAAAAATTACAAAAAAAAAATTTGATATATTGTCAAAAAATCCAAAAAAAAAATTCAAATATGATGCTGAAAAAATACAAATTTTTTTTTTTTTAGAAAATCTAAAAAGAAAGAAGAAAAAAAGTGCCTTGGTGAAAACCTGGAAACAGGCACCTTGGTAGCAAAAATACAAAAAAAAAAATTCTTCCAAGTGGTGAAAACCTAGAAATAGGCGCTACTTGAGGCCTTTGCATCCCTATTTCTTAGCATGCATCCTCGACACTTAGCCTTTCTCCATCATGTCTTGTCCTTATTGCCTTGGTTTGGAATTGGTCTTTGTCTTTGTCTAGGGGCATCACTGTGTTAGCTTTGGTCTCTTGGATATGCTTGTCTTTAGGACACCTCGCAAACGGTGTTTTTCAACACTAACCCAACTGTGTTTTTCAACACAACCCATGACATTGTGTGTGTTTTCAACATATCGGTTTAGATCTTATCCAGTTCAGGGGATCATGTGATCTTATACTTGCAAGCGATTGATCCTTATCAGCAGACTCGAGTATCGGTTGCTTAAATTTTTAATTACCAAACCTTAATGCTTGAGATATGCCATGATCTTTTCTTTGTGTGCTTTGTTGATATTGATTTTAAGTTGAGTGTCCTTGTCTAATAAGTCTCTCAGGTGATGCATAGCTAGAGGACTTGGGGCATAGGGCATGTTTTTATTTGCTTTCTGCTTGTGGGTGTTGTCTTGAACCTCTTCAGTGTCTCTTGTTGTCTCCTTGACACACTTAAGAGATTTATGGCATCATCCTTGAATGTTTTTGCACAACCATTCTCATGGTAATCCTGGCATTTATGTCTTGATGTGAGCGTGGTTTTGCTACATTAAATTGGGTAAGCTAACATTGTAGTCATCTTGACCTTCATGCCTTTGATGCTCATGTTAGAATCTTTCCACATTCCAAGCTGATATAAATCACATTCATATCTTCATAGTTGCGTTTGTGACTAGTGATGATTGTGTGATTGTCCGATGTCCAGTAATAATGGCCCAATGATGAAAATAAGTTCTCTTACATTCTCTAATGAATGATGAACACACAAAAACCTATGTTACCCTATTGCAAGTACACCTTTGCATTTTCATGTAGCTCGCATTATTTAGACTTCATGTTAATTTGCACTTTTAGGCTGTATTATGGGTTTGAGAGGGTTTCCTTCATCTTTCTTGTGGATTTTTCATCAACTGTGATCACGTTCTTCATTTCCTTATCTTCTTTCGTGATCTCAATCGAAATTCCCTATCTTAAACAGTTGATTGATTTTGATGCATCCTCTTTATTGAGGCAGATTCTCTTCCTTCTCTCCATTTCTTTCCATTTCTTCCAGACTTCTATCTTCCATTCGATTTCACCCCACTTCTTTTCTTCTAATTCAACCTTGAGATAATTTTCTTGCCCGCTGGGAATCTACGGTTTGTTCTTATATTTTTCATCTTACATCAGAACCTTATCTTTTTTGTCTGATTTGATCAAATTTTTCAATTTATTATTTCTCCTCTATCTCATTTAGATTTCGATCACGAGGGGGCAGTACCTATCAAACTTCAATCCTTGATTCAACTTTATCAATTTATCAATTGCTTCTCTTGGGGAAACCTTGCTTGAGATTCTTATCTCTCACTTTGGATATGATCTCGAATCGACCTCATGTTCAAAGGCCTTTTGTTTATGTTTGTCGAGATGTGATCCCAAGTCGACCTCACATCTGAGTTGTTTGTGATCTGATGATCTCACATTTACGCTTCATTATTTGTGCATGTGATCACAATTGACCTCACATTAGTCAAAGAGGGGCAAATGTATGCAACCTAAAATAGTCCACCTAGACTTTGGGCCTATTTTAATTTGTCAGCATCAACTTTCTGAATCAATGATTGTGGCATTTTCAAATCGATTCTTTAATCAATTATGCTATTTCAAATGTTTCCAATTTTCCCTAAGGTTTAGATAAGCTAGAAGTGAATTTTATTTAATCCAAAAGAAATAAATCCCTTTTTAATAAATAAAATAATGTTATTTAATTGAAGTTAATGTGCTTAAATAAAATGATGCTGTTAATTAAATCTATTTTTAATTAAATAATTTTTATTTTTATTTTATTAATATTCATTTCTAAATTACATAATCTTATTTTTATTTTATTCAAGAGATATTATCATCTTAAATTAAATAAAATAAATGGAAATATCCTCTCAAAGAATATCTGTGATGAAAAAAGGAAACAAAATCCCGGAGTTAAAGGGAAATAAACTAAAAGAATTCAATCAAGATTTGTTTCCATTTCTATTTATCCCACATTATCTGATTTGCCTTCTAGTTCCACTTTTGCCTATAAAATGAGCCCTCTCATTCTCATTTTCAAGAATCCGCAATTTTTACATCACGGACCTTCTTTCCTACCATTTTATTGAGTTTATCATTTGAGATTACACATTAGTTTGATTTTATAAGCATCTTAGTTTTAAGGCATATGGTTTAATATTACGACAGCTTAATCTTCATAGTAGATTAATTTACCAAAGTAATTCATTTATGGCATTGCATGTAGATCCAATTTTTCATTTCAATAAGTGTAGTTTTGTTTATTGCATTTCTGATCATTAGATTAGTTTCATTGTTGCATTGCAGAACAGGATTCATGGAGATTAATTCTTGCTTCTCCTCTTTGAATCTCGTTCTGAGACTGTATTTGCAGGGGTAACTGGGTTAATCTGAGGGCCACAATATCAATCCCTGCTCTTCTCGGATAGAGAGCTGTGAATTGATTTGCAAGGACTCATTATTGAGTATCCTCGCATGCAAGGATTCACAGAAGTATAACATATTTTCAGTTATACACCTCGTAGGCTGTTAAATATGGTATTCTTTTTATTTTCCTCTAACATGTTAATTTATCTATAACCAAAAAAATAATCCATGAGTGAAACATTTTGTAACTAATAGTTACACCCACAATCATATAAGTATAATGGAGAGGAAAAATATCATTTATAGAAAACTCATTCATGTTCTAACCTACCATTATTCTTGAGAAAGGTAATGATGTTAGAGATCCATTAAAGGAAATATGTAAATAATTTACTACTTAATCCTATAAAGATAAAGGTACAAGTTACTTAATATTTACCAATTTTAATGGTATTCTAGAATAATAACATCACTAAATAAATAAACAAGAATAAAAT
Organism: Sequoia sempervirens; assembly: GCA_007258455.2. Classification (NCBI taxonomy): domain Eukaryota; kingdom Viridiplantae; phylum Streptophyta; class Pinopsida; order Cupressales; family Cupressaceae; genus Sequoia; species Sequoia sempervirens. Next base: position 4,714 of record VDFB02239465.1, on the reverse strand, counting down.
AAAGTATCAAAAGATGAATGGAGAAAGCACAAAATAGATTGGCATTGATATGTCATAGGAAAATCCTTGTAAGGGAAAAACTCAATGTCCAAAGCACAAAAAAAAAGTATTATCAACTATATGTTACAATATAATGTCAACTTTTGAGATTCATATGATATCAACACACTCAATTTGAGAAAAATTTCAACAACATCACCATACATAAAATTAGACATAGTATATCCATATCAAGCTCTGTATAAATTAAGGAATCTTATTAAACCAATAATTTTTGTCTAAAACCATGTGATCAAAACCATAAGTCAAATACTAGTCAAGGTTGTCTACATTCATCCCATATAACACCTCCAAGTTAACCCCACACATATAATGTAACTCCCACTTGATCAATTTGGCTCTCATAATCAAGTGGGGTAAAAGTAACCCTAAGCATTCTATGTGGGTGTAGTTATTACCTCTTATGCATAATATAAGTAGTTTGATAAAGATGGTTGTATTATTCTACCTATTAAATTCCTATCAATGAATTCTTACAACCATCATACAACCAATGACATATGGAAGAGATTTTCATTCATGAGATTTTAAGATTCTACCTAATTGGGATGTTATTTCTATGTGGCCAGATTATTTACATTATTATAAATATTAAATAAATAATCTTAAGGGTAATTAACATAGTCAACTAAATACTTGAGTTTGATGCTCCTAGCCATTCTATTCTTGTGGGCTTTGTCAAAATGTCTAGAATATTCATTAATGTATCCACCTTCTCAACCATAACCCTCTTTTCCTCTACCATGTCATGAACAAGTTGATATTGGGAAAACAAAATGTAGTGTTATTTATCAATCTACTAACATTTTCATTAGACACTAGATTACAAATATATCTTAATTCAATCTAATATGTGAACATAATATTTGAAGCTAGATTACCTATTTATAGACATAATTAGTTATCATGTATTCTACCTTTTTATTTAATGAGAAATCATAACCTATCATTTTATTATCTAATTAATCACACCAAAAAATATAGTAGATACATACCCACTAGTAAACCTCCTTCTATCCATATTACCAGCTCAATCAAAATCAACAAATCTTTATATATACACCATCCTTCTCAAACCATGTGCTCCTTGGTAGTAAATAAAACAATCTAATGTGTTTCTAAGATACCCAAAGGCCCTCTTCACTATATTATAATTCTCTTTGCTTATATTGGAAATACATTTATTTAAGACTCCCATTACTTGGACAATATCTAATTCCATGTAAACCATAACATACACAAGACTATTGACTATTTTAGACACTTAAATTAGCTCATACATGAATACACTTCACTTTACCTTGTTCTAGCCATTAATTAATTAAATATTCATTATTTACTTAATTAGGTTAACCTTTACCTTTATCTCTCACATTTAATTAAGTATAGCCTTATCCCCAAATCCTTCAACTAAATCAATTAATTAATACCTAATTAATTAATTGACTAGGCTAACTAATACCCATTAACATTTTCCATAATATTTAAATCCACACAATCCTCAATCATTTTAATCCTAGCCATTAAATCCTTTTACATGGATCATAACCTAAGCTTGTCATCATGTGACAAGTATCCCTCCACCATTTATGCTCACACATGTGAAAGCATAAAAAAATAAAACATACCTCTTAAACCTTTATCCTTCTTGTGAAACTTGTTACAAGGCTAATCCTTAATCCAAATCCTAATCCTCAATCAATCCTAGCCATCCATTAACCAAAGAATATTGGCCCTTGATTTACCTCATGAAAATTATATAAATGAGAGGCTTCTCATCCCATTTGGCATCCACTATTATCATATACTTATGATATCCAATTTCCTATTGCATTTAATCTTATGTTATTCTCATGTTGTCGATTTTATCATATTTCATCTCAACCTTACTGCCATGTTGTTGGTTTGATGAGAAACCAAATTCAATCTATCAACACATCACGTATGATCATTTTGAGTTTTTCATGTATTTGGTTTGAGTAGTCTTGATTTGATGCTATTTCATTTGCATGCAATATATTTTGGTGAATTTGACATGAATCAATACATTTGACACTTGTACTTGTGAGTTTTTGTGAGTTGGATCTTACAAGTGAATGATTTTTAAGGGGGTCTTAGAGGTCAACATTTTATAGGAGTTCCATATCATGAAATGAACCTCACAATTATGTTTAGGAGGGTCAAGAGATGAATTTTGACATATAATTTTATATATTTTTGTTACTAAGATTTTTTTAAAACATTTTGAGGGCCATATGACCCTTAGTATGAAAATCCATATGAATGTATGGAATTTTGTATGACCATATGATGATACAAAATTCTACACAACCATATAGAAATTTATACTACTGTATCACACTACACAAGTACTAATGATTTTTAGTTTATTTTTTAGGTCATCGCTAAGGTATACACACATATCATAATAGAGTTATACATAAATAAACATTATTTTATAATATATACACATATTATATGCATTAGGGTTTTAAATTATATTGGGTAGATCAAGAGTATATAGTGTGAGTATCTAATAAATTTACATCAAATATATGTTGCTAGGGTTGTTGCATCTAAATTTGGGCACATAGATATAGAGTGGGTATATATCCATGTGGATATATATACTCACTTCGATGGGAATATCCCTATTACATGGGTGTATACATGTGTATATTCACCCAGACAGTAAATATATACATGAAACATATGGTATACATATAGAATTTAAAATGTTAAGTTGCGTGAATATGGTATTAAGGTTTAAGATCCTCTTTTCTTATTTTTTATATATTTATTTTTATATATTTTTGGCTCTTGGTAATATGATAGACCAAGAGCTTCACTATTTTTAACCCCTCGATCATAGGACCAAATTAACACATGGTCATGTGGAGCCAAGTCTTAGCCCCCAACACTAACCTCTTAAGACCTTGGTTAATGAAAGAGGGATGCAGGACAACAAGACACTATCATCTATCCTGGATGATGTCATACTCCACTTACTTCACATATCAAAAATTACATAGTTCCCTTTTGCTTCACAACAACATTGTGAAGAAATGATGCATTGATCGTTGGATCTTCATCATTTGTTATTATCCATTGATCCTTCCCTATCACATATCACAGTTTTGCCTTGGCCGATGCAGATACAAACTGTGATGTGAAAGACACATGTGATAGTTGTTGGATCTTCAAACATTGTTGCTCACTATTGATCTTCCTCCATCACATAACATACAAATCTCTTATCGAGATAGTCTTTAAAATGCGATATGAGGGAGCATTGTGATAGCCATCCAATCTTACATGCTTGATCATAGCCATTGATCAAGCTTCATCACACATTGCTAGAATACATAACACATGAAGAATATAAATGCAATGTGAGAGATTAATGTGATGTAACCAACACTTGACACATACCCATCACAGAAAGGAGAATTTATTCTAACTTTGTCAGAGGTTGAAGGAGGTTTCAAAACTTCATAAAATTCCAACACTCTAGTCAATGGTAGGGACCGTCAAGGTTCTGAGAACCACCAAGAATATCGACACCACCACTAAGGCAGAGACTAATAGAGTTCTGAGAACTACCAAAAACATCGACAACTAGAAGCGCTAGGTAAAGAGACCGGTCACCTCAATGACACCAATGGCTTAAGTTATGACTTAAGCAACTTGCAACAGCCTATCGCCAGTCAACTAAAAAATATAAAACCTGACCTGTGCCATGACTGTGACCCCTAGGGTTTATTTGCTAAACCCTAATTTTATTTGAGAGATGAAAGGAAAAATAAATGAGCAATGGAAAGTACTAACTAATGAGCATTTTTTGAAGGAAAGAGATTACTAAGAAATAGAGAAGACAAACCAAGCACCACTAAAATGCAAAGAAGACACAAGAATTTGATAAGGGGAAAAAACAAGAAAAAACCCCAATATTATGAATGTAGGCAAAATGCATAAGAGTGATACAAAGAGAGAGAGAACACTTAAGCCTTAAGCTTGCTTGCTTGAATATGAAGATTGATAGGAGAGGCACCTCAATAAATAGAGGTGAGAAAAGGAGTTAGAATGTAACTCCCAACTCAATGAATGCCACCATTCATCTATGTGTGTACAATGTGTTAAGAACCTCTTAAGGAGGTGGCTACAAATATTCCTTAATAAAGGAATCAAAAATAAAATGAGTCATTCTCACACATGTGTGAGAAGACAAAAAGAAAAAAGACTTGTAGGGATTCCTTGGAATATTCCTACAAGTTAATAAATAATTACAATTAAAGAATAACCTTTACCAAGTAAAGATTAATCTTTTAACATCCCCCCTTAAGCTTTACTAGGGAGGTTACATCAAACCCTTCAATGGATTGTAGTCCAAGATTTTTACAATGAAAGAAAATTTATTTTTTCAAAGAGCTTTGGTGAGAATATCTGCAACTTGATCTTCACCTTTACAATACAAAAGAGAAATTTGCTTGTCTTCAATTTACTCTCTAATGAAGTGATGTTGAAGAGAAATGTGCTTGGTTCTTGCATGAAAAAATTGATTCTTTGAAAAAGCAATAACACTTTGATTATCATAATATAAAGGATTAGGATCCTTTTGAGGTAGACTCAAATCTTCAATTAATCTTCTTAACCA
>VDFB02239464.1:0-16171 GCA_007258455.2 Sequoia sempervirens | reverse complement strand
TCAACCATGTAGGCACTTAGACTTATGCACAGGATGTCTTTCCTAACGCCGAAGGCATTAGCTTAACAACATTTATCAATTCCATAGTTTTCCCTTGGGAAAAAGTTCTGCAATCTCCCCCACAAAAAAAATCACGCATAATCCTCCCCATCTGCTAGTCGTTACAATTTTTTTTTAAATCCTTTATTATTATTAATTTCCAAATGACATTACCAAGTGTCCAATGCCACAAAAGGAAATAAAGATTTACTTTAATCTCCTTGACAAATAAAGTAATGCTTTATTGAATACCCAACATAAAAGTTATGCATTAATTTACTATTTTTTTATTTACTTTGGTCAATTCCTAGGTGGGGACATTACAATGAAACTAGAATAATGTATTCTAATGAAAATTTCTAATAATACTAGTATGATGTTCTCATAAATGAGATATGACAATTGCTTTAATAACCCTAACATCCCATGATAACCATAACATTCCTTGATAAATGTTTTATAATTTCAAAATGAATGAATGGATGTGTCTAAATACAACATAGCAAATAAATTAACACAAATATGCATATTAGGCCAATGATGTGTAAAATATGAATTTGAAATTTAAAAGCTCAATTTTTAAATCCATGACTATAGAAATGAATTAGGTCAAGTTTGCAACCATAAATTTTAACCAATATGATGAATGGGGGATTAAGCCTGATCATAACCAATCTTTGGGGATGAAAGATCAAGGGGTTGGGGTATGGTATTCAATTAGTTGATTTCATGGAAGATTTTTTCACTTGTATATCAAAAATTATAACAATAAGATTATAATAAAAATATGCTTGAAACATAAGGTAAAATGGAATGGGTATGAAATTTTCACCCTTATATTTTCCCCCTATCTTGATGTGCATGCAAATTACTAGGTAGGTGCGTACCAAAGTAAAACAAGCAATCAACATGAAAATAAATGTTTCTTATACACTCTTCTTAAATCATGTATATCATTTTGGAATTATCCTTATAATGAGTGCTACATTAGAAACATGTAAAACTAGAAAGATCACACAATGAGTAACATCTATTATATATTCAAAAATAGGAACTAACTAAAACTTGCTTAAAAAATACTATCTTATAAAGTAGTAAATGTAAATAGGAAAAGGATAAGAATTTCCCCCTAACATGGAAATTGATAAATCTCCAACTAGGTTGAAAGGTAAAATGATTCTAACCAAGTAAAAAATGTTAGTAAAGCTCCTTTAGACATGGAAAGTAATATGAGCCTATCACTATAAAAAATAACTCACAAAACGAATTCTAATGGTATATATACCCTCTCCAATTGGTTACATAAAAATAATACAAGTAATTAGAGGAAAGGATAAAATGTGTCAATCATGGTAAAAGCATGTAAATATGGTGGAAGATAACAACATATGATAAGCATGTAAAGACATTGAAAATATTGAATCATGAAGAAATGTGTAATATGTAAGATGCCCCCAATGTTGCTCCCAATAAAGAAAAATGGAAAAATAAGGATAGCCATACATGTTAGACAAGGATCATGTAAGAATAAATAAGATTTAAAAGATATGATCATGACAAGGATTATATCATATAATCATAGGATATAAACATGATGATTATCATAAACATGAAATTATAAGATATACATATAATAATAATTATATTTAAATGTCATAAACATACAAGTATCATAAGATGTAAACATGCAAATCATATAGCATGATAAACATCTATAAGTACAAGATAAGTATGATAATCATGATGACATAATAGGTGAACATCATATTATAATACTTAAGAAATTAGAGTCATTTAATATAGGAACATAACTAGGAACATGTTATAATATATACATAATAACATTCATATCATGCATAATCTACCTTGAAATTTAATTTTTAAAATCTAATTATCTAGCCTATTTTCTAAAAAAATAGAGATAAACCCATAAGAATGGATAAATAAATAATAGCTATTCCTTTCATTATTCTCAAAATGAACTATACCACCTCTATTTATATTGGGATAGGCATGCATACACCTTGCAATATTAATTTTTCATTTATTATTTACTAGTCATAAATGTAAGCCCTCATGGAAAAGGGCATCTCTTTGTTTTACCATTATTTGTCACGTGTATTGTAACATATAATGTGTGTAAGAAGTTATAAGAGAATATAATGCCATGAACATGTGTAAGAGCATATTATAGCAATGTAATATGTGAAAGAGATTTTATGATGATAAAATCTATGACACGTGTAAAAGCATGTAAGAGGGAGTTTACATATTGGACTTGACTTATTGACCAATTTACGATGTGTAATAATGATCTCATAAGGCATCTTCAGGTTGAGAAAATGAAACTGAAAGGGAGTGGCCAAGTTGGTGAGGAGGTTATGTCAATTTTATGATGCATAAGAGCACATTCTAAAAAATATCTTGGAGACCCACCTTGGAATGGGACATTGGATTTTCAACTTGGGATTTAGGTATCATATCACTTAATGGTTATTTATATGGTTTCCTATTTTTATTCTCTTATATATTGGATGTTTGGGATGGAGGACTATGATGATGTGATTTTGCAATGGTTATGCTATTAAAATTTCTCTATACTTATATTAGTTTTTTCGCTTGTGAAGGTTTGAGCCTATTACTATATTATAATTATTGTTATTATAAATATATTGGTTGAAGATTTGGAGGTTGCATTTTTTTTCTAGAAGGGTTTTCCTAGAATAAAAATTGTATTATGTGGTGAATGTTTTTATGTATATTTATTTCTTAAACTATTAGATTACATTTTTTATTCATTTATCCTCTCATTGATTTTTTTAGGAAGTATTTCCACTATCTTTCTTCTTTTCATTTGATATCAAAGCTTGCTTAACTCTATTTTCTAGTTTGGATAAAAAATATTTTTTGGACTAATATTGGTTTGAGTGGAATTTGTGTGTAAAGGATATCTTTATTTAAAGGAAGATGAAAATCACATCACAATTGGAGATGTCAAGGTTTAATGACAAAATTTTTGAGCAATGATAGATTAAAATAGAGGACTTGTTAGTAGACCGATATCTATGGTTAGTAATATGTGAGAACAAGCCTAAAATAATGAAGGATCAACACTAGATGTGTTAGATTGGAATGACAAAATCTTGATTTGGATTTGTTTGGTAGATTCAGTGAGCTCTTGATTGCTATAGGAGAACCTACCAAATAAAACCTTTGGAAAAATTATGGGGTCTATACAAGGTTAAGTCCTTACATAATAATCTTTTTCTATGTCCAAGAAGTTGTATACTTTGATGATAGGTGAGACAAAATCAATTTCCAATCAACTAAATGTACTTAAAACCATCATGAATCAATTACAATATATTAATGTGAAGATGGAAGGCACATATTAATGCATGCCTTTGTTATATTCTTTGCTAGGCTCATGTGACAATTTGGTGATGGTCATTGGAAGTACTGCTTCAAAACTCTTGCTTGATGAAGTAGTGGTTGATCTTTTGTTGAAGGAGATGAGATGAAAGGATTCTAAATACACCAAAGAAGAATTAGTTTTTTATGGATGGTTAAAGGAAAAATGAAAGAAGAAATACAAAATTAGATGCAATTCTCTTGGTAAATCCAAGGTGAATGTTGAAATTGTGGTTAGAAAGTTCACATTAAAAAGGACTATAAGGAGAAAAATAAAGAAAAAAATGGGTCAAATGATGATAGATTCTAAGGATTCTCATGATGATTGCTATGGCCTTCCTAGGCATCCACATAAGAGTGCAAGAATGATTGATTTTAATGCCTCTTTCCACATGACTCATGCAATGATTGGATTTTTTGAGGATGAGAAGTTTGATGATAAAAAATTATATCTTGGTGACAACTCTTTTTTGAGTATTGTTGGGTGTTGAGTCTATACAAAATTATCTAATGGGATGATCATAGGTATTTTAGGAATTTTACACATTCTAGATTTAACCATAACATATATTTTTTAGCAAGATGAACAATGTGAGTGTGCAAGTAGTCTTCAATAATGGTGGGAATAATAATGTTTGTGGATCTATAACTCTTGAAAAGGGAGTTGTTTTGGGACCCTATTATCCTTTGATGCTAGAACCTACATTCAGTGTAGTTGTTTGATATTAATTGAAACAAAGGGACTTGTAATATCTAAGCTTACAAATTTGGAACTTGTAGCATATCACTTGCAAAAATGATACTTGTAGCAAAGGAATCTACAATATTAGGACTTGCAACAAAGGGATTCACGACATCAAGACTTACAATCTAGGGAGATGTATTTTGGGTTTCTAAACATGTTCTCACCTCATAGAGAAAGTTATGAGTGTAGAAGACTATATTCTGGCATGAATGTATTGGTCACATTGGTGATAAGGGTGTTAGTACCTTGGAAAAAAAAACCTTGTCAAGGGGCTAGTTTATTTTTCTCTCATATTTGACTTTTTTTAACGTCATATTTATGGAAAACATAATCATATTTAGTTTTACCTAGGAGATCATAAGTTTTATGTGATTTTAGATCTTATTCATAGTGACATTTTTTCTCTAGTGGATGTTTGTTCACTTACAAAATACCTATATTATGTTTCTTTTATTGATGATTTATCTAAGAGGACTTGGGATTACTTTCTCAGACATGTAGATTTGAGGTCTATAGTTAGTTTAGGAAACTCAAGGCTCTTGTGAATAATTAGATAGATCAAGATATCAAGGTTTTAGAGAATTGATAATGGTTGAGAATCATGTTCAATTGAGCTTGATTAGTTCTTTAAAGAGAACAATATTACATGACATAAGACAACTCCATTAACCCCTTATAAAATAGAGTTATTAATTTAATAAATAGGATGTTGATGGAGGCATAGGAGTATGCTTAGTGGGGTAAATTTGGAACATAAATTTTGGGCAGATGTGATTAGGATTGTATTTTTACTTGATTAACAAGCCTTTACATTATCACTTGATAAAATTCCTGTGGAGGTTTGGACATGCCCTCACTATAACATCTTCAAGTTTTTTCGTTGCAAGGAATATGCTTATGTGTATAAGGAAAAGTTATTGAATGATTGCAAGGTAGCGAAATGTATCTTAATTGGGTATGAAAATAGTGTGAAAGGGAAAAAACTTTGGGATTTTGTGAATAGGAATGGATCATATGATTGGAATGTAACTTTAGGGAGATCAAACCTTCTCTTGAAATTTAACAACTAGATGGATGTGTCAAGTATATAGTGTAATTACAACCAAAGGATGAGATAGTTGCATTGGACAATGAACTAAAGGTTTAGGATGAAGCAACTGAGGAGGGGAACCCAAAGATTTTGGAGGAATAAGGTCCAACTTAAATTTTGAGGAGGTCCACTTGATAGAGGAGGCAATAAAAAATGTATAGCTTGCTTGATTTTAGAAGTATTTTTTCCTTGATCAGTAACATTGACGAGCCTCAAATTATGAAAGAAATAATGGCGATGAATGATAGTAAATGCTAAAATTTGGTCATGGATGATGAAATGGTCACACTAAAAAATAATGACACTTAAAATTGGATTAGTTGCTAAAGGGAAGAAAGGATATTTGTTTAAATGGGTCTTTGTGAAGAAGTCCGGTTTAGATGATTGTATTGAGGAGTACAAGAAAAGATTGATTATGAAAGGGTGTTCCCAAGTTGAGGGAATTAAATTTGGTGATATTTTTTAGTTTCTAAGCTAACATCTATTTAGTTTTTATGAGTTATTGTAGTAGTTTTTTTATCTTGAAATAGAGTACATGGATGTGAATATATCTTTCTTATATGATCACTTGGAGGATAAAATCTATATAACACAACTTGAGCACTGTGTGGTAAATGGTAAAGAGTCATCGATTTGTAGGTTGAATAAATATTTGTACGGTCTTAAATAATCACCCAAAACATGGTACTCAAAGTTTGATTCATAGGTGAAAAACCAACACAACTTTAGAGAAATTTTGATATCATAAACCTTGCAAAAATCATATAATCTTGAGCCTTCATCCCAAGCATCCAGCATATAGAAGAAGTAAAATATGAAACCATCAAATGGGAATGAGAAACCATGGGGAAAACCACTGAGATGTATGACACCCAAATCTCATGTCAAAATTGGAACACCTTATTTGAAGGTGGGTCCCTTATCTATTTTAGTATGTGCTCTTATAGATCATAAAGTTTTCATAACCTCCTCACCAAGTTAGGTGCTCCATTTTGGCTACATTGTCTCTATTTAAAGATGTATTATGACACCTCATTCTTATGTGTCATATGTTGGTCAAGAATTCAAGTCCATTAAATACACTCTTTCTTACATACTCTTACCCATCATAGAATCATCATAAGGTCTCTTACACATCTTACAATGTAATAATAGACTCTTACACGTCTTTGAAATTAGATGCTCTTACAACTTCTTACACATGCCATATTTTACAACACATATAAAATAATGGTAAAGCAAACTAAAGAACCCTTTTTCATGATAACTTACAAATAATTAATGAATAATAAATCAATTTTTAGGATTGTAAGGTGTATGACACACCTATCCCAACATTAATCCACTTATTTGGTACTATGCAAGAGAAAAGGGAATTATCAACACTTTATGAGCTAACTTTTAGTAGTCAATAGACCAATGGACTTATTGCACCACCAAAAATTTTTGATACTCACATTCTTCCTTAAGACGATACAAAACTTACTACTTAGTAAAAAAATAGATTTGTAGTATCAATGTTCATCCACATAAGACAACACATCTAGGATAAATAAACAAAGATAAAATAAATAATTAACCTAGATAAGTGAGCTAGGATTGGAAACATTTTTTTGATGAATAAGCAGCTACTATCTATATTAATAATAAAGATAAAGTTATTGTAGAACCAAGATCCTAGTACCTGCAAGAGACAACAAGAAAACACATTAGAAGATCCAAATGCAACTTAAGATCAAATTTCCCCATAAAATCTATTTAACAATGTTCAGAATAGAAATGAAAGAAAGAATACAATGAAAAAGGAATGAAATAGATTAAATCCTATTAAGAACATGCAAACTCTTGATCTTATGGGGGAGTTGGTGCCAATTTGATGTGGAAATTGGCCCTTTCCCAACTCCTATGCAATCTCTTGATGATTTGATGATGATTGATCCAATTTGTTGAAGATTCAAGTGTGCTCCAAGATGAAAAACCTGCATAACCTAGCTAAGACTTGATGAAATGGATGAGAATTGCAATGCTGGAGTATGGATTTGAGTATAGTAAGTTCAAATTGTGGATGATGAAATGAGGAAAGAAGCCTCTTATTTATAGAAAGACAAGATGGAGAAATGCCCAAAGTGAAGCAATGTGGGACTAACTTTCAACCAATGGCAAGGTGCCACTTGTCAATAGATGGATGGATGAAGGATGTGCACATTTTGATGAATGTGCCCATAAATGCATTTAGGTGGAATTTGAAAATAATGAAATGAAATGTAAGAGGGAAAAAGGAATGTTTTAAATGCCACTTGGCTCAATGCAAAGATGAAATAAATTTCTTGTTGGAAGGACAAAGTCCACTTGGAAAATTTTCAAATTTGGAAGAATATTCCTCTATTATGCCATGTTGAGAGAAAATAGGGATTTAATAAATGAATTAAATCTATTTTCATGTGCAAGTGGCAAAAGTTAGAGGATGGGACATGAATTAGGACTAAATTAATCAAGGGTTAATTAATTTAATGAGAGATTAGATGATGTGACAAATTTTACGTAGATTTATGGGTTGATTTAAATCAAAGATGAGAGGAATGTGATTTTAGAGATAGTTAAATAAATATTTGTTTTATTTAACTAAAGGGGATGATTGATAAGATTAAATCAAATAAAGGTTTAATTTATTTAATTTAATAGAGATAGACTTTAGAGATTAATTAAGTAAAAAATTGTTTTATTTAATTAAATAAAGGAGCTAAGGTTAATTAGATCAAATTGATTGATTTAATTAATGAGAGAGAATGACTTAATCAAATAAATGATTTATTTAATTAAGAGAGGAAAATTGATGAATTTAATCAAATAAGGGTATTTGATTAAATGATTAGACTGAGGGATGATTAAGGATGAAATTGTGTTAGTAGTCGAGATCAAGCGTGTAATGCCAATCAATACATTTTACGTGTCTACATTTTTCCCCTCTTTGAAGCAGTGCACTTGTTGTGCTGATTCATAGAATTAATTGTCTCGATCAAAAGTAAAAAAAAATATGATTTCAACACTTGCCCCACTTCTGCCCTAGTGAGAGAAAACATACCAATATACTGCCCCCTCGAGAGATTGGTCAAAATTTTTGATTTTTGGGTGATCTTGCGAAAAAAAGAGGACAAGGTGCTTGACGAGTCCATAAAGGCTCCAAGAGGCCAAAAAATGAGATAAAACACAAAAAAGGATATAAAACAACCCTCATAAAGACAAAAACGGGACGAGGGGACCTAGACCCCTCCCGGACGGCTAAATAGGGTTAGAAAACCCTAATTTTCAGGCTTAAATAGGCCTTGATGGGCCACTTCCAATTCATTTTCACATTCAACCTTGAGAGATTTTACAACTTTGAGCTCTGACACCTTCACAAGATGGTGCAACGACAACTCCCCATGCATATCTCGGATAGAGTATAGACACACCAAAGGCTTCCTGGCACTGGACCACCGGTGATTCAATGTGACCCGATCTTGATTTTCATTTTTTGTGCTCATTTAATGCATTAGGAAACTAGGTTTCTAGGAGCAGTGTTATATGGCATCGCTACAAATTTTATACGCCACTTGACATCAAACTGTGTTGTCGTCGCGAGTAGCGAGGCCGTAGTGCAGTTTGGAGTTTGGGTTCAAATTCCAAACTTAGTCGCCTTCGCAAAGTACACCGCCGTGGTGCCCTTTAAAACTAGGGTTTCCTTTTAAACTGACCCGCCATCCAAAACTGCAACGCCGCGGTGCGATTTAAGAGTTTAAAGCTTCCAGTGGTGCAGTTTGGAGTTTACAAACTACACCGCCTTCATAGGTAGCGACGTTAAAGTTTCTTTCGGGATGCCGAGACAAACTAGGACCAGGATCTTTTTGATGAATTTTAACACGGTGACTTTCCTGATGCAAGAGTGGTGCAGGAGCACTTGTTTGATTTATTGCCTTCATAAGGCCATTTGTAAATAGTTGCTTTACTTTGTGTATTTGGTCTTATAATAAGGTTTATCAAACCATTTTAGAGGTTTTTAAGTCTTAGGAATTCGTATTTTAAGTCATTTGTCAAATAATGTTTAAAGTTGTTCCATATTGTAAAAGTTATTCAAGAAAGTTGTCAAGCAACTTGTCAAAAAGTGTCATTAAGGCATTTTGTCAACAAACTAATCAAAAAGTAGTTGAAAATAGTTGGTTTTGGTTGGAAATGTATAAATACACCGTCAAAAACTCAAATTGGGGTTGGAGACACTATTTTTTAAGTTTGATGAATGGCAACCTCAAATTTTGTGTGCATTTTCTGATTTTTTTATTGTTTCCAGGCTAAAGTTGTGTTTTGTACAGCCTAGTATGGACACAAATAATGGAGTATCATATATGGATGGAAAGATATTTGTTTCTAGTTTTCAATTATTTTTGTATCATTGAATTTTATTGAGTTTTGTGAAAGATATAACTATTTTGGTGAGACTGTCATATTCTAACAATATTGTACATAATTTATAGTCTGAAAAATGTGATGGTACAAATTATAAAGTCTATATTTTGGAACTGAAACTAATTGGATTTTGTTTCCATGTGAATATACTTTAATTTTCTTCAAGTCTCATCACATTTCATTAATATTTTAATAAGTTATGACCATTTTTGTGAGGGAAGGTATGAACCCTACCTAGGGCTTGCAGTTTTGGGAAAAATGCAATAACTTTCTTTTCCATTGTTGGATCTTTGTAAAAATTGGAAGAAAGGTCTATAACTATGTTGTCTTCAATATTACTAGAGCGATTGGATTTATTATTTGTTTTGAGGAATTTATTAATGGTTGTTTGTTGCATTAAATTGTGGGTTGCCATAGTTATGTTTCCAATGTGATATAGAATGCCTAATAGCATGTGTTATACAAAGATTGCTTTGAATTATTATTGAATTTTTGTGAGATGTGTTTTTGAATCCTCCTAGATCTAAATCAAATTGGTATCAGAGCCCGAGAAAGATTTGGGCTGGTGAGTTGTAGTTGTGGTTTTGTGTTTGGTGTTGTGTTGTGGTTGGTTGCAGGTTATGTGAGACCTTGGTTGTTGCCATTGAGAAGGCAAAAAGAAAGTTGAGTAAATTTGGAAGTTGTGAGCAAGGAGAGACTTGCTGAAAGATGGAGAATTTGAGAAGGAATTTGCAGGCAGAGGAGGAAAGAAAGAAGAGGAAAAGGAAAGAGAAGATGGACAAAGAGATTGTTGAGTTGAAAGAGTTAAGTAGGTTGGAAAAAGAGTTCCAAGAATCCATGATGAAGATAGAAAAAATGATGAAAAAAGAGACAAGTTGGGATTTGACATTGAAAATGAATATGATTTGGCCTATAAAGAATATTGTGAAAATAAGAAGACACAAGAAGATAAAAGAGGAAGAAGAAGCATATGAAGATGCACATGAAGAATTTCTAGATGAAGACAAAGATGTTCTTGAGCATGAAGATGCAAAATAAGCTAAGATGAAGAACCCGATTTTAGAGGGAGAAGATATTGAGTTGGTGTCAATATTTGAAGAATAAATGATCAAGGATGAATTGCTTTTGGAAACCTATAGAGAGTTGAAGAAAGATGGAGGTATTGTGGTAGAAGCCATATTTCATTTCTTTATTGTGCTAATCTTTTGGACAAGAAACAAATTGCAAGTTAAGGTGCAACATATTGAAGAAGAACAAAAGAAGGTTGAAAATAAAAAGGACAAAGTGCAAAGGAATTGGAAGATCGGGAAGAAGACAATTCAAAGGGGCTTGAATTCTTTTTCCCCCAGGAATTTGGTGCAGGGGCACTAGTTTGATTTCTTGCCTCCATGAGGCCATTTGTAAATAGTTACTTTAATTTGTGTATTGGGTCTTATAATAAGGTTTATCAAACCATTTTAGAGGTTTTTAAGTCTTAGGAAGTCGTATTTTAAGTCATTTTTCAAATAATGTTTAAAGTTGTTCCATATTGTAAAAATTGTAAAAGTTGGTCAAGAAAGTTGTCAAGCAACTTGTCAAAAAGTGTCATTAAGGCGTTTTGTCAACAAACTAATCAAAAAGTAGTTGAAAATAGTTGGTTTTGGTTGGAAATGTATAAATACACCCTCCAAAACTCGAATTGGGGTTGGAGACACTATTTTTGAAATTTGATGAATGGCAACCTCAAATTTTGTGTACATTTTCTGATTTTTATATTGTTTCCAGGCTAAAGTTGTGTTTTGTACAGCCTGGGATGGACACAAATAATGGAGTATCATATATGGATGGAAATATCTTTGTTTCTAGTTTTCAATTATTTTTGTATCATTGAATTTTATTGAGTTTTGTGAAAGATATGACTATTTTGGTGAGACTGTCATATTTTAACAATGTTGTGCAGAATTTATAGTCTGAAAAATGTGATGGTACAGATTATAAAGTCTATATTTTGGAACTAAAACTAATTTTATTTTGTTTCCATGTGAATATACTTGTTAACACAAGGATTTGCACCCGAAATTAAGCTGAAAAGCTCGATAAATCCTGTGCACATGGGACTATTCTCAGGCTATGGGTATCCTATGGTGAGAATAGACCTCCAGGTTTTGGGCTGGTTCCCTTTGGATTTTCTTGTAAAACTGGTTTTTTTAACAGAGGTAAAGGATAGAAGGATAAAGCAAAAATAAAACAGGAAAATAAGGTGATTCACCAATATGTGAAGATGACTTGAATCTGCTTTAAAACCTCTCAAGATATTTCAACAAATGAAACTAAAAGAGAATTCACTACTCAATCTAGCATGTTCTGCATAAATGATTCATTTGAAAGGTTTTTATGATCGAAGTTTGTTTGAAAGAAAACAATGATGTTTTCATAACAAGCATTCAACAAATCTATGAAACACAATCAATGACCTGCACTATAACATACTGAATCTAAGCAAGACATTGAGACAATAAGATTAAAATAAGGATTTGATGGAAATCACAAACTATTAATCCAAAGACTTACTCACAATACATGCACAAGACAGATCTGAGAAGGAATGACAAGCTTCTTTATTGAAAAATCTGGGATATTTGCATTACAAATCTCAAGAAATCATGAGTTACAAAGTGAGAATGATATGCCTCAGCAATCTCAAACCAAGAACTAACTCCAATAATGAAAGAAGAGAAAGAATTATAGAAAGAGTCTCAAAATTCGAAATTGAATTTTGGCTCCAAAAGCTGATGTGTTGTCAATCCTCTCCTCCAAATAAGGCATGCAATTGCCAACCAACTCCAACAAGAGTTGTCAAAGTTTGAACAACTTTGTGGGTCGTATACAAATGAAAATCCCTCCAAATCAGGATCATAACTGAAAGTAACAAAGGTGTTTGTACCTCAAAACACTCCTTGACTCATATCAAGTCAAAAAGAATTCATAACTGAAGTCAAATTCCTGATTTAGTGCTCAAAAATCCTTGATCTTCTCAACATGTTGGCATATTTTTCTGAATCATCACCATGATTTAAGCAAAGCTTTAAGGCTCACTCCTTTGACCAAATCCAATAATTTGAAATTACATTCAAATTATTTTTCATTTGCACTTCATAATATCATTTATTTATAAATGATTTATAATTCATCATTTTTAAATAAAGATTACAATTTATAAATATAATGCAAATAAAACAGACTTCATCCAATTTAAATATATATTATAGGCATTTTACTTTTGCATTGGAAGATAATATTTATTTAAAAGTGATTTATAACTGATCACTTAAAATAAATATTTACATTTAATAGATGCAAAAAGAAATTAAATCAAACAAATGAAAAGACTTAGATGATAAAGTCTTTGAAGAAATTGAAATGCCTTGACTTCATCGAATATTCTCTAAGGTATTCATAACCCTAAAATGAATGTAAAGACATTCATTTGATATCACTTTGCTTTTCATATTCTGGAAACTTCTGGAGAGGAGCCGCCATGCACAAACCCTAGCCACGTTTTTGCTGATTTTTACCATATTTCGAGCCATTTTTTGAAGATTCTGGAAGATTTATGGCAGAAATACGAAGGCAAATAGACTTATGTTTAAATCTGGAGAATTTTTTGGAAGATCAGAGGCAGAAAAATGAAGGTAAGTGGATTTATTTTCAGAAATCTGGAAAAAGTTGTATTTTAAAAGCTTTTGAAAGCTTAACTTGCTGCGTCCTCTATGTTTTTCTGATGCATTCTTTGTAATTCTTGCCTCACTGCCATGAATCTTCTGTATTTTGAGCTTGCTTTGTTGGGACGTCATTTTATACTTAACTCCATTTTTTCTTTTTTTCGTTGGCTGCCAAAACTCTGTTTTTAAAACTTGAAGAAGCATTTTTTGACAAAGAGGCCGCCATGAAAACAAGTTGTTTTGCTGAATATGGGTATTCATTTTTCATTAGATTCTACAATATGTGTAGAGAAACCCTCATAAACTTGTGACTAAAAGAATAGAAATTAACTCTCAAGCTGCCATGTTACTTTTCTGGACTTCTCTGTATAGTGCACTTATTTTTGAAAATGAAGAAGACAATAAATATTCTTCATGATCATCCTGTAGCTTTTGTTCACACTCAGAGAAGAAACTTCATTTGTTGCTGAGCAATTTATCTTCTATATGACTGCCTTATACTTTGAATTCAAGAGAGTAAATTCCTTTGTGACTGAAAAATAGTTAAGTTGTCTTCCATTTTTGAGTTACGTTGAAATCTCACAAACAGAAATGATTTACTTCTTCATACAATAGCTGCTTGTTATCATCATAGTGATTTTAATATCCAACTACAGAAATTTTGTAAGAAGACAATGACTTCCTCTTGAATTTACAAACAGTACATTTACTTTCAAGTTCTTGATGACTTAGCTGATTTTTTTTTTCTATTTGTAATCAGGTAAAATTTTTACCAGCTACAGCAGATAATCAAATTATGACTGATATAAGTGTGAATTCAGACATAGTATGATAACATTTTAATTTTGTATTTGACTTGATTTCTGCCACTTGATGGATTTATTTGTTGCTTGCTCTTCTGATATTGAGATGGCATTCTCTGCTGCAAACATGCATACAAAAGTCTTTGTATTCTTTATGCATAGAAATATATGAATTTTGGCATGTATGCCTGTTTACTTGAAATCTGAAAAAGATTCATTATTTTGCTTTTAACGGCTAAGTATTGTAAATTTCATTGCATAATAAATGAGCTGGGCTCCACCCTTGTGGGAGCCACATTTAACCCCACTCATATTGAAATTTGATGAATTCAGCAACATTACTTTTCCTGTTTCTGCACATGAAACAAACAAGTTAGTAAAAACATTGGATCGAATGATTCCCTGATGATTGAATCTGGCATTTTTTATTCTCTTAGAACTTGACTATATTGATTTGATTCAACAACAGATGCAAATTATATTTCGGTTGAACTTAGCATGTTTTGAATTTCGTGACCTGAGCTCTAACACCACTTTCTACCAATTGCAGATGCTGAATTTGAGAAGCTAAGGAGCTGAAGATCGAAGATGCTGAAGACCAAACAAAAGAATGATGAATCAAGTCTACATCAGCCCTCAAGGCAATGACGGCATGATTTTCTTTTACATGTTTCACTTCACTTGTTCCTCAGTTGTATAGCTTGTATTTTTTGTTGAATTGAATCAACTTAGTCTACCCACGGCTTGTGTGGGATCACAAAACATATTTCTCTTAATAAATCATTTGTTCATGATATGAAATGTCTTATGATCAGCAATCTAAATTTTTTCCGATTACATAATGAAACAATGATATTGCAATTGTTCTGAAAACATGTTTTGTAATCAAAATGAATGATTATCTGCACTCTAGCTCTTAAATCTGTAATACTTTTCTGAAAAACAGCAGTAACAATCACTACATAATGAATCACTCAGCTTGAATGACGTTCTTCAAATGAAATTTGTTTAACGATTGCCTTGCCAAGACTGTCCAATCAGTTTAACTCAATCTGGTTGAATGATTTTGATAAAGCAATCCTAAAACATGCTTTTGAATTTGTAATTTTGAAAACAAAATTCACTGAACACCTTTGACAGAAAATTTTGAATACCCCAGCAAATAATTGCTGCCAAACTCTTACTAATTTATGCAAAACGCAAAAATTAGTAACAATACTTTCATTTGCTTCAAGTCTCATCAAATTTCATTAAGATTTGAATAAGTTATGACCATTTTTGTGAGGGAAGGTATGAACCTTACCTAGGGTTTGGAGTTTTGGGAAAAATGTAATAACTTTCTTTCCACCATTGGATCTCCATAAAAATTTGAGGAAAGGTCTATAACTATTTTTTCTTCAATCTAATTAGAGCGATTACCTTTATTATTTGTTTTGAGTAATTTATTAATGGTTGTTCATTGCATTAAATTGTGGGTTGCCATACTTATGTTTCCAATGTGATATAGAATGCCTAATAGGATGTGTTATACAAATATTGCTTTGAATTATTATTGAATGTTTGTGAGATGTGTTGTTGAATCCCCCTAGCTCTGCATCAAGGAGGAGGTGAGAGAGATCTACTCATGTGAGCACAGGTCTCGAGATATTTTTGGCCTTTTGGATGATTTGTCCGAGCAACAACAGGTGTGCCTAGGAGAGATGGGACTTTGGTATATTGCCTACGCATCACCCATGCAGACGCACTTGGGCATGATGATGGCACTTGCTAAGAGGTGGCACGGTGAGACCTCCTCATTCCACCTTTTGACAAGCGAGGCCACAATCACACTTGAGGACATGTGGTAGATTTTGAGATTTCCTATCCATAGTGAGTGGGTTATTTATGATATGGATGTCGGGAGGGAGGCCCTCGCTACAACTTTTGGGCATTGATCAATGTA
>VDFB02239462.1:99230-135551 GCA_007258455.2 Sequoia sempervirens | reverse complement strand
TAGGCACGAAAAGTGGCACGATTGACGAAAAACGCGAAACTGTGAAGAAACGTGCCAGAGGCTCAAAAAGTTTAAGTGTCGAGAAAAAATGTAATGGCGCTAATATTTAGCGCTCTTACATTTTTTGGAATTTTCACTTCATGTAGGGGCGCTAAATTTTAGCGCCCTTACATTTCCAGACTTAGCCAAATTTTTGGATTTTCCCTGCAGGAGCGCACTTTTTCAGTGTTACTGCATCTTCCGCAATTTGCAAAGTACGAACAGTGAAACATCGCGAAAGATCTCGTTTCGAAGGTCTTTGTGAGGCGAACAAGGGGGAATGCTCGAATTGACTATTCGAGACTTGGGAACGCATTTCGAGGTGACTTGAAGATCGCTCCGTTATGCGTACTTGAACTTCACGAATCCTAGGAAACGGACAAGTTTCGTAGGGGGGTTATCCGTGGAACGAGCGCTGCTAGATTCCGTGATAACACTATCTAACTGGAAAATTCAGAAAACTTTACACCTACCGGAAAGGAACCTTACAGCCTGTCCCATTCCTTTTTGTCTTTCCTCTCCTTGGGCTATTCAAATGAGGTCTTCTAGGTGTTTGTGAGTGCTATCCATTCTAGACAATGCTTGAGTTATTCTATCTTCCTTCACCACATTTGATCTTGCAAATCTTCCCAAACCAAGGGCTTTTGTTCCAACTGTCTTTGGCTGCCATAGTTTGATTTTTCATCATGTGTAGGTGAAGAAGCAATATGATCACCCAAAGAATCCATACCATTTATACCCATATCATTAACATGCTTTATGCTAGTATCTAATGTAGAAGCCTCAAGTGAAACCTCATGCAAAGATGATGTAGATAAATCTTTACCCAATGTTGTCCCCATGTCCTCTTGAGTCAACTCGGCATGCCTAACAAATTCTTCATGTAGATTTTTGCATATCATATGTGAAGTATCTCTATCCCTCTGTTGTTCAACCAATCTCCTTAACAACTCATGTGCCATGGGTGACACATCTTGCTCACATTTCCAAACAACCCATAAGTCATTTGACACGAGCTTAGAAATACCATCATCCTGATACAAAAGCGACGACATGATGGGTTGCATAGAGGTAATCACACTACTAGGATGAACCTCATCAATAACACTCCAAAATATATGAAACATTTCGCAAATGACATCTTCACAATCCATGGATAACATAATGTTTTCAAATTTGAATCTTGCAAATGTTTCAAGTAGTTTTACCCTCTTAGCAAAATAAGGGTTCTTGATGTTATCCAAACCTTTAAAGCTTGCCACCATGATCTGAAGTAATTCATTCATAATATCGCTTTGATACGGATCATTAGGAGCTGTTATCCTCATAATTTCACTGATGCATGAGATAGTTGCAAGTTTTATCACCTCATCAGGATGTCTCATAAATCGTGGCTTAACCAAAGAACATACCAATGGAGTTATAGCAAGTTGAATTGTTTGAGATGGTTCTTGTACAACCTTGCATAAACAAGCCTCTACCTCCTCCAAAGTACTTAGAAGAGCCTCCTTTGGCTGAGATAGATGTTCTAATTTTTTTCCTGCCCTGTAAATGTTTTCTTCCAACTCTCTCGCAACAATATTTGCTGATTTGGAATCTTCAAGGATTGCTGGTTTAACAAACTTATCAAACTCCATACTTGTAGATGGAAGTGAATCATTAGAGTGCCTAGAACTCCTTGAGATTGAAACATCTAAACGCTGCAATTTATGCATGAGCTGATTTTGTGATTGTTCAAGTTCTTTCCACAATTGTTTGTAGCTAGACATCCTTCCCAAGATAACTTATCTTGCTGTCCAAAGTGGAAAACCAATTCCAAACCAACTTGTGCACAACTGGATTCACATCAACTAAATGCAATCATTACCCAACATCCTTACAGGATTATGGTAATGTCTCTTATCCATTGTTTGATCGGAAGGTGTAATGTCCCCTTCTTCAACTTATCCTAGAAACATAAAATGCACAAGTTAGGACATATAATTTATTTTACCAACACATCATTTTGCTCATGTAAATTGCCTTGAAGACCTGCATACATCATGTATTATCGATTAAGCACATAATTTCTTGTTCATGATTAGATCATTTCAGTTTGCATATTTTAAGAATAAGACAAAAATGCATTATCGTCTAGGGCATAAACTAACATGATCAGATATGACTTATTACTCTTGATCGGAATAGATCTTCGCCTTGTTTCCTCTTTCCTAACCTCTTTGGATGGTAGGTTTACTGTGCCAAGGGCACGTGAACGATCTCTAATTGGACTCCCTCAAGGTTTCCTACCTGTCTTGGGACCATCCATCAATGGATCGATTTACCAACCTTTCCCTCCACAAACTCCCTATCCTTATTGAGTGCTAGCGAAAGGGAATTTTGGCCCGAAGTCTATTCTTCAAAGTAATGTCATAATGGCTCAATAAGTCACAATAATTGTTGTAAGCAACATTATTGTGGTTTTGACAAATAACATCCATTAGTCTACATATTGTCTTACTTTGTATAGTAGTCTTAATACATTGACATATATGTTTATTAATTGCATAGCGTATCATTTAATATGCATTAACTTATCATGGTCGCATTCACAGTTTAACACAGATTTGGGTGTTAGAAGCATTCACTAATATAAGATATGAGGTTAGTTATCTTACAGTAATCCACTGTCATAGCAATCTATATTGATTCCATAATTCCTCAATATTAAACAAGTTTGGTGAGGGTACTTACCTTTGAATAGCGTGCGAACTGGAACGGTTTGAGCCGATCCGTCTTCTAGCTTGGATGCGATGAATTACATTTCCTTTTCTTTATAATTCCTCCTCCTTACTCATTTCATATCAGTCATTATAAAACTTATCTATATCTACGTATATATAAATACTCGCATATATATCAAGTACACATTCCGGTCCTACTAATTTCCAAATCCTTTATCTTCATTTACTCATAGTCAATTTCTTTAACATACTAGAATTCATATAAATATTTAAGAAGATTTGAGGCTTCACATTATCATTTATTCGATGATGAACAGATATCAATGCGTAATGGTCCAACATCTATGCTGTATTTATATTTCTGATTTCCATCCATTTATATACTTCATCCAAGGTACCTGAAATATTCCGAACCAATTTTTTCAATTTTTGATTACAATAAGCAATGCAACACACATCTGTTAGGGTTAGCACTTAAACCAAAACGATGCGGAATTCAAATCTAAACAAGGATGTACACCAAGATCCCGAGTTGGGCAAGGTGTGAGCATATGGTTAGAGAATCTCAATGCAATGCTGAACTGAATAACTCTAACCAAGAATGCGCCGAATGACGACAAGCATATGGTCAGAGGGTCCCTACCAACTATTATGTTGAAAGTAAACTCAATGCCAAGAATGTGCTTTCCAACCCAAGGTGGGAATGGAGCTACCATATGGCGGAGATTCTAAGAGCTACAATGCAATATTCAAAATGTAAGATAGGCGGCAAGCCAGCCTCTTCCACTTATTCAGTGAGGATTACAATGAAATAAAGAGGAGTGAGAATGCTGACAGTACTACTGTTCAACTTACAATTTGATAGAAAGTGCTTGCCATGACATAGGAATTAGAGTTAAATCATGCTGCAATAATATATAGAATATCCCTTCCTTGATAAGAAGGTTTAGACCAGAAATTTCACTCTAGGGACCAACCTAATAATCAGATTTCTGACAGACCTGCAACTTGAAGAGCAAAATCAGCTACTCAATGAACCACTAAAAAGCTCACTACTTCCTCAAAACTCACCCAAAATGCACAAGACCAAATGCAAAATGCTTCTAGGATGAAAGCGCCCAAGAAGGAACCTTAAAACTGACTCAAAATCTGATATATGTTTTTTTGCACAAACTTCAAGAGAGCCCAAATGGTACGGCCCTCAAGGAGGGGCGATTTCCTTCTATAAAATTCATTTCTTTATCATAAAATCTGAAACTTGTCAAGTAGGGTCGCCCTTGTCAAAGAAATGCAATGAGACAATACCCAGAATGAGATAATTTTTATTTTCAAATCTATGAATGAAGCTCACAATCAGCCAAGATAATCAGCAACTCCAAAAAATTAACTAGAATGCAAGGAAACAACTCCAACATGCAGAATAACCACTACAATGCCAAACCTCACTACAAATCCACTCAACTATCATCTAACATCTCCATTAGTTGCTATCTTTCAAGCAAGAAGTCGAGCCAAGGCTAGGAGGCATACATTCCTCGAAGCAATCCCAGTACCATTCCGACAGCATAACATTACTGTAGACAGAAGATGATCAACTGAAGAGCAAAGGCCTCATTGTATAAGCTTGAGAGGAATCTTCTAGAAGCATCAAGAAGGTGCCCTAATTTTCAAATTTGAATTTGTTCATTTTCCCTCCTTGGATGGCGTCCCATTTCTCAAAGCTTTATTTTGACTTTATTTTAAATCAATCCTCTCAACAAGATTGGCATCCCTTTTCCAAGCAAGAATTTAGACCTTAGAAAATATTAAATCACCTCCTATGAGGCATCCACCCATAAAGACCACTTTTAAAAACAACTTGAAGTGATGCAGCTAGGCCAAGGGGTCAACATTAAAATATAACATTGAAATATAACGTTATTTAATTTAATTGAACTTATCTCTCCAAACTGCATCCCAAGGCCAAAAATGATCAAACCAACTAAACTAGCTGAAGAAGAGAGCCAACCGCACTGAAAACCACAGGACCATTGCCAGAAATAGAATTTACTAAAAATAGTAAATTCCAGAAGATGCTCAGAATGCACTGCAAGTCATATCACCGTGAAACTCTTTGAAAACCTGTTGGGTGAAAATTATGTAATCAGCTTTTCGATAGATTACACAACTAGGACTTCAGCCATAGCTATGTGAGATGTGAATCTCTCCTCTTGGAAAGGGGGGGCGCCCTTCTTACTGCTGACAGAAGTGATGGTAAAACAAACAAGTAATTACAAAATGTAAACAAAACTTACAAAGTGGGGGGGGTGTGTAACATTCATCCTTCTCTCTTTTTTCAGAGAAGGTGTTTACAATGCTTCACTGTTGGAAGTTCTCAATTCTTAATAACTTTAAACAATCAACTAGCAGTAATGCCAATGCCTCTATCTTGTCAAAGCAAAGCGTAGAGATACCAGAAGTGATTAACAATAAACAAATAAAATAAAAAGGAAAGTGTTGTGACGTTTTTCACACATCGCCCCATTACAAATGGGGACCCCCTAATTTTGGCTTTGCTTTTGGTTTGGTGTTAATTGTTTTTACGTTGTCTCTCTCTCGCTCATCATGGTTTTCGGGACGCTCACCGGTGGAGCTTTAACATGAAATTTGGCCAGGTCTGGAATTAGAGTTTTTGTCTTTTGGTCAGTTCAGGGTTGAGTAAAGTGAATAAATTGAAAACCAAGCTTAACATTGTTGTCGGTGTGCTTCCAGCAGCTCTCAGCAAATTTTCATCAGATTCCGTGTACTTACTATTTTAGTAAGTGTGAAATTGTGCAGCAATTTGTCACTATGTTGAGATTCGATCATCACACCGCATCTGCAGTATATCGAATGCTTGCATGCCAAATTTGAGCAAAATGGACAACTTAATATTTTTAGCAACCAAGCCCGCACTTCGTGGTCCGTGAGATTTTCTTTTGCATGTCTCGATATTCCTTCGGTTTTTCAAGACCTTTCGCGATGATATAACATGCAAGACGAGATGACCACTTTCAGAATTCAGCCTTCCGAGGCTATTTTTAGGGTTTGCATGTCAGGGTTTCTTTTGCATGTCGGGTGATTCCTGATGGGTTTTTCGAGAGCTTCATGATGGTGACACAAACAAAGATACTTACCCAAGAAAGAACTTACATTTTAAACGCTTGTGCCCCTACAACGCTTCCCGCTAGCCTGTGAATCATGAGGCCGATCGCAAAGGTCGCGAACGAGAGCAAACGGAGATCTTTTGATACGCATGCAATGAAAATTAGGGTTTCCAGCTTCGGAGCCTAAAAATAGGCATCAAAAGTCAAAATCTTCGAAAACCGATGTAAACCATCGCGATCAGCATCCTTCAAGCTATTTGTCGGTGAAATTGAAGTCGACGAGCACTTACTATTTATAGTAAGTCAAATTGGAAACTGGCTAAAAATAGTAAATTGAGCGCATGCGTCAGTGTCAGCCAACAGGTCACGTGGTGAGGAGCGCCTCATTAAAATTTCAAGCTAATCGGAGCTGTGGAAGTACCAAAAACGAGAGGTTACTATAAATAGCAAAACACTTCTCAAAATGTGCTATTTTTAGTAAGTCAGCTCAAAATGGCAATGTCAACAGGCTAACCAGGTCATGAAGGTCCAGTGGTCAAAATTTCAAGGCAATCTGAGCTTTCGAAGTTTGAGAATCAGAGGATTTACTATAAATAGCAGGGGCATGAACGCTGGCAGAGGAAGGGAAAAATAGCTAAGTCTGGAACTTCATCCTTCACTTCCTTGAAAATACGCCCATCTCAGCTGGAGGTCATGAAATTTCTCTAAGTGTTGAACTTCGTCCAGTACACATGCTAAAATGCGCCCTCAAGGAAAAGTTGGAGCTCAAAATTTTGCTAAGTATGAAGTTCATCCTGCTCAGGGGGTGAAATGCGCCCAAGAGACAAGGAAGTCAAAGGAGTCAACAAGTCTATCCTTCTCCCATGGAAAAATGCGCCCAAATGGGGCCACATGAAGACAAAATGGAGAAGGTGAAAAGTCACCAGCTGGGCGTTGAAAGTTCATCCTCCTTCATGCATGAAATGCGCCCAAATAAGGGCAAGTAAAGACAAAAACTCAAGGGGGAATATTCCAAGGGAGGTGGCGTTGCAGATTTTCATCCTCCACCTACATGGAAATGCGCCCAAATGGGGCCACATGAGGACAAAATAGGGAGCTGAAAAGTCACCAGCTAAGACGTTGGACTTCATCCTCTTGGACATGCAAAATGCGCCCATCCTCCTCTATGCCTCAAATGCGCCCAAAGTTGAAATGTGAAAGGTAAATAAAGGTAGTAAATAAGGTAAAAGGTGGGTGAAAATTCTCTTCAAGGCGTGGTGAAAGGGTGATGAATGCTAGGCGTGGATTTGAATATTCCTCTCAAGTGTGACATGCGCCAAGGTGGTGGGAGTCATAAGGGGTTGGAAATTTCCTAAGATGTTCGAAGGTGGTGTGCTAGGCGCCTCAAGTGGAAATAAAATATTTTCTAAGTGTTGAAAAATTTGCCTAAGGCGTTGGGCTTTTAAAATGAATATTTCCTGAAGTGTGAGGTGATATGGGGTGAAGTGAAGATAAAATGTACAAGGCGTGCCGGGAATGTAAAGTTTCTTCTGAATGAAGTTGATAGAAATTTCCTCTCCACTGGCAATCAAAGGCAAGTTTTCAAAAGTGCAAGATGATTTTAAAAAAAATTTCTAAGGCAAAATTTCCAGAGTGATTCAAAATTTTTTTCTAAGGCACAAAATATTTTCTCCCTTAGAAAAATGCCTAAGTTTGGAGAGGTGATGGAATTTTCCTGAAACGTGAACAGAGTTGCCTGAGATGAAGTCAGTGATTGCCAGCTGCACAGAATTGATACAAAATTTTCAAGTCAGAGCAAAATTCTCAGAGGGGATCGAAGAACGAGAATAAATTTGATGAAAGAATATTTTCTAAGGTTCAAAATTCAAGAAAATCAAATGAACCCGTTCGTTGGGTACCCATGGGTTCGACGCGTTCTGGAGAAAATTTTCTTCTGGGTATCGAAGATTATCGATGAGGAGTTGATTTTAAGGTCTTCCACAGCTTGCCGAGAATTTTGGGATAAAGATTTTAAGTGAGCACCAGGTTGATGTATTTCCTAAGGGAAATTTGAAAATTTTCTAAGGCAAAAATGAAGAAAATGTGTTTTCAAGGTGAAATTCTCCAAACGATGAATTTGAAAGAAACTGCCTAGGTGAATTTGCTTCAATCCTTCGTGAAGATAGTTTACTTGAGCCAGAAATGAATAAAATCGAGGTTTATCGAGGCTCCAAAGCAGGTGAAATAGAATTTCAAAGATGAAGTTTGTCTAAGGCATGAATTCTTGAATCCAGTTGGCGATGACCATTGAAAGTTGGAGCGTGAGGATCAGGTGAGTGAGTTAAGTTTATATCATGAAGTATTCTAATACCCCTCTCCTTGCTTGTTTTGCAGGAGAAATGTTGAGGCCAGAGCACGATGACTTGAAGTGGAAGCACGAGGAAGATGAGTTTCAATCTCGAAGGAGAAAAAGTTGCAAGAAAATGACTAAGTGTTGGGACTTAGTATAACTCAAAGTGACGAAGATGAAGACCCTCAAGTGGAAGAAATCAAAGAACAACGCCAAGAAAGAAGATCGAGAACAGTGTGAACGCGTCTACAAATGGAATTCCTCTAGAAGGATGATGGTGGATTATACGCGATTTATTACCCTTTCACTCTCCTCTCATGTTTTAGGCAATATTATTTAGGGCCGAGGTACCATTCTCGCCACTCTATTGATTGTAACCCAGCCGCCTTTTGGGACTTGGTTAGCGAGTAAAGGGGGGGAGTCCCCCCATTTGTAATTCATTAGATAGATATTAGACAAGAGACATTGAGAGAGCATTGTAATAGAGCTAGACAGAGTAGTATTGCAGGAAGATTTTGCACTTGGAGACATTTAAAGTTTTCCTTGAAACTTTAGTGAGATTACAAAATACATTTGATAATGATCTTTTCATTGATGATGAAATTCGTCTTGTCATGAAATGCTAGCAAGGTTTCTTCTTCCTTTCGTATCCAAGTAGTTTAAATTCATGCAAGTAGCTTACTTTGATGTGTGGTGTTTCATTGAGATAGCTTCGCTTTACTCGATACCACTAGCGGCTTGTTGATGATAAGTTCGCTTTGTGTGGTCAACTGGACATTATTTTGTGTTTAACTTCGGTTGTGATTTATATGCTTATATGCGTCGTTGTGATGGTGTATGCATGTTAAGTCATAACTTGAACATCTTTCGCTATTTCCCTTGAAGATTGCACCGATTTTGCTGAGGCTGTCCGACGGAGGCTAGGTGAAATCCGGTTGAAGTCTATTGAAGTGAAGCTCCACATATCTTGCATTTAGAATAGAATGTTAGTTTCTTAGGCCCTAAACCCCCTTTTACTTTCCGCACTTTTCCGATTAGTATTAGGAATCCTGCATTACCCCGCCAAATCATCTAATTACATGAAAAAACCTCTTACGGCCTGCCCATTGGCCAACCTAACAATTTCAAACTTTGGAAATAACAGCAAATCACATTGAGCCAAACTGAGCCTTAATTCTCGTTAAAGCGAACTTGAGTTAAACGATGTGAACTTTCTTGCACTTAGCATGGAATACTTTGATCAAGAGAATAGGAAGCTTGGTAACTTATTCTGCTAAAGCGTCAATAAGAACACATCAATGTAAAAGTCACTGGCTGCACAAAGTCGTTCTAGTTTTTCTCACGTGGTGGATCCGTGAAAAGTGTAGTTTGTCACGTTGGAAGCAATAAAAGTCTTCTTAGATGCAGTAATTTCTAATGATGAACAATTACAAGTTTAAAGTCTTGTAATCATCCAACCAAAGCAAAGAAACACAAATGCAAATTTTAAATAAAGACAACAACAAAGTTTAATAATAAATACTTTAGATTCCTTCGTATCCATAAGCTAATCATCACCAAATAAGATCAATTCATAAAAGAGCTTAATCCAACCCAAAGTCCGTTTGCAATCTTCTTCTTATTGATCGAATTTCATCTGTCAAAGCATACACAAAAGCCACAATTCTCGCTTCAAAAAAGGGCAGCACTGCCAGTAAAATAATTAAAGATAAATTTGAAAAGAAATCCCCACATTAAATGGAAAGAGGGAGAGGAAAATTAGAATTCAATTGAGAAAATTTAAAGGAAAGTTAGGGTGAGCTTATTTTAGAGATTCTACCTAACTTGACTAAAGTCAAAAGGTAATTGACAAAAGATTGTATTCTGAACTTGCAATTACACTTACAAAAAAGACATTTAAGATGTCAAAGAAATACGCATAAGATGCATAAAGGATGTACCGAAATGTTCAACATCGAGATCGTGAAGCTTTTTTCTGCTTCTGCTTTGGGCGCGAGTTTTCATAATTTCCTTGTCTCTATGAATTTGATTTGGTTTGGGCTTCCACCGTAATCTATAAGGGGGTGAGCTCTTGTGATCGACCTTCTGGCAAATGAATGGATTTTCTTGTACCCGCGAAGATGCATCTTGAGATTATCAAGTGTCGGCCATATATCACAAATGATATGTATTGAGGCTTTGGGAAAAACTGTCATCCTCAACTTGTTGCATAACGGCTTCTTTGTAGATCTGGGATAGTTCACTGGATCAGAAGATGTCACCTTTAGGATCACTTGATGAAATCTGGAGAGAAACTGCAAGGATGGTGAATCAATAGACGTTAGCAAAAAAAGTAGCATTGGGAAGCGTGAAGTGAGAAACGATGTTGAGCAAGTGTGAAATGAGCAACTAGGCACAAAAAATGATGCGGGAGCGAAGAAATGGGGTCCGGAATGGAAATAGAGCAATTTTGAAGAGACTAGGTTAAAAACTGCCAAAAGTGTAAAGGTGTTAAAATTCAGCACCATTGCACAAAAATGACTAAGTCTGGAAAAAGTGCAAAGGTGTGAAAAATAATGCCATAGTCAAAAATTGGCTAAGTCTGGAAAAAAAGTGTAAGAGCGCACTTTTTCAGCGCTCTTACATTTTGAAGAATTCATTTTTTATGCAGGGTCGCTGATTTTTGGCGCCCTTGCACTTTCAACACTTAGCCAATTTTTTGGCTAAGTCTGGCAACAATGTGTAAGAGTGCACTTTTTTAGCGCTTCTACACATTTTTGAAAAATCACTTTTTATGCAGGGTCACTGATTTTTGGCGCCACTGCACTTTCAACACTTAGCCAAAAACTTGGATGAGCTAGAGCGCACTTTTTTGGCACAACTACATCTTTCACAATTTAACTGTTACCTATTTTTCACTCTACGCTCAATAGGTAGAGCTGAATGAAGTTCAGCTATTATAGGTACAGGAAATTTTTAAAATTTTGCTGATAAAGTGTTCATTGATCATCATTGAGATCATCTTACAAATGTGACATAAGTTTATTGTGCAAATGTTTAAAACAGAAATATTTTTATTCATTTTGTGAAATGCTGAATCTCGCACAAGCCGCGAGAGTAACTGAGTTTGTTTCTGACAATCAAGAGATGAATACTAAATCTAAATGGACAGACTACACTGCTGAAAATAACATAAACGTAAAAAAGAGAAGCAATTCATCATTGCCTGTAATGATGAATCACTTTGTTGGTGATTCTAGCCATCGTGCCTCCAAGCAGCTGCAACCTTGCTTAATCACTCCGTGTACCTGCAAAATCATTAAGGAAATGGTATTAGAGTTATACTCTAAGCAATGGTGAATTACTTTCTGCCTTACGTCTACGCTACAGACAGAAATGTAATTTGCATTAAACCAAGCATTCATCAGATAATTGAAAAAATCGAGCGGAAAGACATAATTCAATGGAAGTTTTCAGCTTCTTATATTTTGCTGACATGTTTGTTTCAATGTGCAGGAACAGGTTTATCATATTCGAATTCATTTCATCAGATATGTGGAGTAAAACGGGCTCCCACAAGGGTTGAGCCCGGCATATCAGGTTTTCAATTATAGAGAAAGAAAGGATTACTGTACTATAATATCAAATGATAAAAACAGTCTAAATCAGCATGATGGAACTGATTGAGCAATTACCTTTTGCTCAGAAAATCAAAGGAACAGTAAAGTAGCATGGCAGTTCAGTATTGATTACATTTAACAACTCTCATTTCAGCTCTGTCTCTCATTTACATTCACATTGTGATAAGACATTGAGCTCCTTTTCATTACAGGATAAACAGAGCATTCAGCATTTTGTTTTGTTTCTTACACCATCAAGTGAATGCACAGTTTACAAAAGATTCAAGATAATAGTTTAACTTCAGCATTATGAAAAGAATTTCCATGTTTAGCAAAGAACAATGAGTGGAAGGAGACAGTAAGCTTATTCATACATTGAGCTGAGTAAATGAAAGTATTACATTCAAAAGTAGGAGTGCTGTTCTAGAAAATGCATAATACCTCGAAACTTTTGTTTGAGTCAAAGATGAGAAAACAGCAGAAAAGTACAACACTTATTAATTTGCTGAGCATGATGGTGAAAACACATTCAATGGTACACACAGTAAGAGCAAAGCATCATAATTACAGTGCGTAATACAGATTGCTAGAAAATATGTGCCAAGTCAAATAAGAGCATCCTTAACTTTGAAGGACAGTGAGAAGTTTGAACTGGTAGAGCAGCAACGAAGTATGCAAAATGAAAGAGATATCAGGACTAGTTATGTCATGAATCATCATTGTATTTGAATTTCTATGTGTTAAATATAATGATTGAGCATTCAGATCAGCTTTAGACTTTCATTTTCATTGAAACAGCAAAAAAGAGATTGGATTTTCTCTTTAATCAAATATGGAACAGCAAAAAGAGATTGGATTTTCTCTTTAATCAACGAACAGCAAAAAGAGATTGGATTTTCTCTTTAATCAAAATATGGAACAGCAAAAAAGAGATTGGATTTTCTCTTTAATCAAATATAAAAGAGATTGGATTTTCTCTTTAATCAAATATGAAACAGCAAAAAAGAGAAAGGCATTTTCTCTTTTAATCAAATTCCTAAAGTGAGAAATCATTAACAATAAAAGAAGGGCTCAATATCAAGACAGTCTTGCGCATTTTCAGTATTCTTATTAGTTACGAAATGTTGAGAATCTGTCTCTTTTAAACAGTGTTTTCTGATGAAACAAGTTCTACAGGCTTCTAGTGTGTAAAGAAGTATGTTTTACAAGGAAAGAAAAGGTCAAATCTTCTTCATCTATAGTCAGTATCAAGGAAACAATGTACAAAAATTCTTTATTGTTGTCTTGAAGCTCATCAAAAGGAATTGTTCAGGCGTGCCTTGCCATACAAACATAACTACAGCCATGAAGGTTTTTCTCTTAAAAAGAAACAGGAAATATGATGAGACAAAAATACCCAGATCTAATATCATTCATGGCGGCCTGGAGGAGTTTTTTTTGCATATACCCAGATGAGATTTCGAACTGGGAAATACATTTTTTTTTGCTATCATGAATATTTGAAGCTTCAAATACAGGAAAATACAGAAATCAAACGTTATTTACAGTACCCAGAAGCTGTCTCAGAAATATGGAAAAAAATCAAAAGGAAATCTTCATGTAGCTTAAGAGTGAAGATTTTTGCAGTTTCAAAAGAACAAGACACAGATTCGAATTTTTTAAAGCAAAGATTGTTCTTTATCTGTCAAATACTTCAAAAATATTCAATGGTGCTTCAAGAAGTAGAGAA
Source organism: Sequoia sempervirens (assembly GCA_007258455.2). Classification (NCBI taxonomy): domain Eukaryota; kingdom Viridiplantae; phylum Streptophyta; class Pinopsida; order Cupressales; family Cupressaceae; genus Sequoia; species Sequoia sempervirens. Next base: position 122,007 of record VDFB02239462.1, on the reverse strand, counting down.
AGCTCTTAGAAATGCACAGGAAAAGCAACAAAAATCAGACTATTATCTCAAAATACCTTCAGAAATCTTCTTATTTTCGAATTTGAAGAGTGTTTGAACAAAGTTCGTAGCTTCAGATCTTCATGGCGGCCAAGTTAGATGCAGATTCTTGACAAAATTCGAAGCAAAAGCTCAGATAAATGGCAGAATATCATCTAGCAACAGAAAATTGTGCTTAATGCTTCCACGTTTTTTATAAAAAAACGTCTTATGTTCTTAGTTCGCCCATGAAACAAGCAGATTCTTTCCAAAGTTTGCAGGAAAACCACAGAGAAGTCTTCAAGCATCAATTTCAACAAGGATTCGGCCCCAAAACACTTCCACGTTTTTCATAAAAAACGTCATACTGCAGATTCGCCCAAAATAAATCAGATTTGAACTTCTTCATGACAGAAAATACACAGAAACAGAAAGTTCGTGGCTCAGGATGATGATGGCGGCCAAGAAAAGACCAGATTCAAGCTCTTTAATGGTGAAAAAACCAGAAATATCAGCAAGTGCGGCTAGGGTTTGAGTAGTGGCGGCTGTTTTTCTCAAGTTTCTCTAAGCCGAATGCAAAATGAATGATGAACTTTAGGGTTCGAGTGCTCTCAAAAGCCTAATTCGAATGATGTTTTCTCTTGACTTTTGTTTAGAAATTTTAAAAGAGAAAAAAAATCATTTCACTTTTGAATATTTCGTGGTCTTGATTCTTTAGAGTCAATTAAAGTAATTATGCTGAAGGGGCCGAACACTTTGCATGGTGTTTATGAAAAATCAAACATTCAATTAAATATTAAAGTAATATAGCTATTACTCCAATATTTAAGAAGTTATTACCAATGGTTAAAATATTAAAATAATCATTTGATGATTATTTTTAATATTTAATTAAATTAAGCTCTTCTCAAATTCATGCAGGAGTATAAGTGAAGACAACTGAGAATCTAATAATGCAAGTGGAGTAAATTATGGAGGTTGTCTTTCAGTTTCAGAGGAGTTCCAATTATTATGGGCGGATTGGTAAAAACGAGGCAGTTTTGCATACTTTAAGCCACTTTTTCAGGGAGTTGCAGTTCAGTTGGAATAGTGCATGTATCAGTTATGACTTGGCAGTGAGTTTGAGCTTGATTGGACTTATTTTTGCATGGTTTTGGGCCTCCTTTTCAGTGATTTTTTCTTCTGCTCGGATTTGGCTTTGGAATTATCACCTTTTCTTGGGGTTGGACTTTCAGTTCGTTCTGCATGCCTTTTGGAAGGTTTTTGTATATATTGAAAAACTTAATTGTTTTTCATTTCTAGTTCTTGTTTTCTGCCTTTGCCTTCAGCAAAGAAGACTATCTTGTAACTCAGCATTTATTTACAGATTAATACAGCAGTGTTTTTTACAGGTTAAAATCGTGTTATTGTAGAGAATTCCTTCAATTTTCAGTATTTTAGAATTTGCCTTCAAGTTTCAAGCATCTTTGTCATGTGGGATTGATCGAAGTAATTATTGTGTTGCAGTTTTGAAACCTTTAAATATTTCTGTCTCCTTAGTGAATTCTGTATGCATCCAGGTTTAAATCCACTGGTTAAACATTGTGTTGATCAATAATCAAACAGTCTAGTTGTGGAAATTGTACTTCCCTTCTGTGATTGTTTCTTTAATAACCTTTGTTTAAAATATTCAAGTGTTTAAACTTCCAGATCTGGTTGTGCGAATAAAAATAGTGAGTAACTGTTTTGTGAGTTAAGTCTGCAAGTTGGATTCTTCGGTGCATCACCATAAATTAACAATTTTATAGTTTAGAATTCAGACTTAGTCTTTCTACCTCTTTCCCAGTCAAGTCAATTAGTTTTTATCAGGGAACCAGCCCTCTCTGGAGATTGATTCTCAATTTTAGGCAACCCACAGGCCTGAGAATCATTCCATGTTTCAACAGATTGCTGAATTTAATTATTCAAGTGTTCGGGTGCAATCTAAATTGACAACAGTTTTTGGCACGCCCGGTGGGACTTTGAATCACTTTTCAGAGCAAAGTTTTATAGTTCAAGCTGCTGTTTGGTATATATAGCAGTTTATTCCAGCCTTTCAGAGGATTATTTTCATATACCTGGCGACTCCGTTTCTCAGTTTTTAGCAGATCAAGTGCACACAGCTTATGAGAAAAATTCAGACACAAAGTTCTTCTTCGTTTGAGTACTTGCAGCTGTCTTCGCCAAAGAGAATAGGGAGGACAGCCAAGCGAACATCTGGTAAATCTACAAGAAAACGATCAGTTTCTCCGATTCGAAGGGCAGAACCGATCGTTTATACATCGAAAAGAAGAGGCAGATCATTAACAAGGTAGCCAAGTTCTTTCTCAGCTTCACCAAGTTACAGAGTACCGGTTCAGCCTGTACCGATTATACAAGCAGCGAATTTCAGAACAGCAGCAGTTCCGATGGCAGCTAGAGCACATGCTTTTGTTCCGTTTGACGGGGGCAGCCCGTTAGATTTGGCTTTGCATGATGATATACCAGTAGCAGCACTCAAAAGTCTGCCTTTCTTCACTGGTGAAGATCAGACTACGCCAATTGAGCATATTAGAGACGTAGCCTCATTATGTGGAGTTCACCATGTGACTCAGGAGAACGTGGCCTTAAGATTGTTAGCAGCATCATTCAAAGGAAAAGCATCTCAATGGTTTCGTGGCTTACCAGTGCGTAGCGTCCCGACATGGGATGACTTAGGAGACAAGCTGACGAAGCAATTTTCAGATAAGTCCGATCATTTATCTCTAGTTGAACAAATGACGACTATTAAGAGAGCGCCACAAGAACAAATGATGGACTTTAATTTCAGATTCCAAAGGACATGGGACCGAATTCCAGCCACGGTAAGACCTACTCCTGACCATGCTTTTCTGTATTTTCTTAGATCGTTGCATAGTGATATTGCCTAAATGATACAGTCAATGGGGGGGTTAACCTTACCAGCAGCATATGACATTGCCATTAGAGCTGAAAGTTGCCTCATACAAGCTAGTAAACTTGCCCCAAGACCCCCTATGCCAATTTTCCCTGAGGTACAGCCATATATGCCCATTCATGTACCTCCAATAGCCACTATACCTGCTGTTCCAGCCTTAGGTTTCCAAGCAGCAGTACAAAATAATGCTGTTCCAGCAAATTCTGATTTGCAAGGTCTAAAAGATACCCAACAACAGCTAATGAGTGACCAACAACAAATGGCCAAGTTACTTCAAACTGTGAGTAACAATTTGGTAAGTCTTAAAAACCAGCAAGGTCAAAATTTCAGGCCTAATCAATCACCCTTTCAAGCAAATAGGCCTGCCTATCAAGCTGATTACCAGGGACAAAAGAGGAATTTTAACTTTAGGCCTAATCAATCATTTAACCCAGCTGCTGCTAGCTCTTCAAAAGAGCCGATGCCAATACAGAACAACTTAGCGCAGGATTATGTTTGGTGTTATCCCTGCAATCAGCCTCATAATCAGGCTACTTGCATGAACGGGGTGATTAATCAAGCACTCATTGTGCAAAATAGTTATGCTGCTTCTGAACAAACAAATAAAGAGGATAATGATCAACAAAGTGAACAAACGCAGCAAACTGACCTTGACATTGCCATGATGAACTGGCAAGGAAGTGAGTTTTGCGGAGTTAATCACGTGCAAGGTCAAAATCAGTCAGCCACGTCTATTGCAGCCAATACGAGGGCAAAAAAGAGAGCGTTTGACCTTAGACAGCAAGCTGTCCCTGATAAACAACAAGCAGAAAGAGACAAACAGCCTGTTGTTCACCAGAAAAATCAAGATTTTATAGCCCAACAGGGGCAAGTTCAGCCTTCAATAGCTCAGAATGTTCATGTTTTAACGAGACAGCAAGCTGGACCATTAAAGGAGCAGCCCAAAGTTCAATTTCAACCTCAAGCAACTCAAGTAGACGCTGCTGTTCAAAAGGTACAGTCAAAGGTTGGTGCTTCTTCTTTCAATATCGTTGAGCATATGAAAAAACAACTGTTGGCATCACCATGATAGATGCATTACGTTTTCCTGGACAAAAAGAAAGCTTGCAGGAGGCATTGGCTAAAATATCAATTTCTGACAAAGCGAATACAGAACAGCCAAGTGTTATTGCGAACAGTTCAGATCAAAAGCAAGGACAGCCAGCTAAAGAGGTAAAACCACTTCCTTTTTATGTCAGTTTGATAATTGGTGAGAATATAGTGCATAACTGCATGATCGACAGTGGAGCAAGCAGCTCAATCATGCCCAAGCAGCTGGTAGACAAGTTAGGTCTCGAGTATGAACCTTTGTCAAAAGGGGTAGTTCAATTAGATGGTACAGCTATTAAGTCTGTAGGAATTATCAAAAATCAGCCCCTTACATTGCATGCATGTCCAAATTTTCAAATGCCACAGGACATTTATGTTATTGATCTCCCACCTTACTTTGCCATTTGCTTATCTAGAGATTTCACTGCAAAGTTAGGTGGTTATTTGTCATCAGACTGGTCTCACATGTTTTTTAGAACCAGATACGGTACCAGAGTCACCATTAAATCGGAGCCATTAGCTAAAGACCATATTGAACCTTATGTTCTGAACCCCATAAACGCAAACCTAGCTTTCCATGATCAAGAGGATCAATCCGTGACTCTTGACCCCACTGTACCTATAGAAGGCATACCAGACATAAATCTAGATGAGTGGGCAACCGAGAATCACGAGATTGATCCGTTCAATCTCATAGACGAAGTAGGTTTGGGCGTTTATATGATTCGAGAACCTGATGCAGTTATTCCAAATCTGGTTAAGGAGGAAAAAAAGCAAGTACAGCAGTTTGGACAGCTTTGGAAGCTTTATTTTGACGGTTCTAGGAGTAAAATTGGTGCTGGTGGAGGAGCTATTCTGATTTCACCTGAAGGAGAGGTATTATTCAGCGTTTAGATTTGCTTTCAGCTGTTCTAACAATGTTGCTGAATATGAAGCATTGATACATGGCTTAGAATGGGCCAGAAAAAGAAAGATTAAGTGCTTGCAGGTATTTGGCAATTCAGAATTAATAGCAAATCAAGTCAGAAATCTGAATTTAACAAAGAATGACTTGTTGAAATTATACAAACATCGTGTTTGGGAATTAATTGAGGAATTTGATGCATTTAATCTGCAATCAGTGCCCAGACTTCAGAATAAGCAAGCTGATAAACTTGCTGCTCTAGGGTCACAGTTCGACATTCCAGCTGAAATTCACAATGTGGAGGTACAGCAGTACGTGAAGGTAGTTGTTAGACCTTCAGTACCTGATAATAACATAAGTTTGCAGATTTTTGATAGTGATGAACAAATATGCCATTTTCTGATGGAGGAGGCAGAGTTTTCTGCTGGAAACCAGCGCAAGTTTGATCAGCAATATGGTGATCAAATGATGCAGTTAAAATCTAATAAACTGCCGAAAGGTTTGGTGACTCTTGAGTCAATTTTCAACACTAATGACCAAGTTAGGAAAGAAAAATCTGGTATCACAGTGAAGCAAGAACATTATGAACAAATAGAAATATTCAAAGACAAGCTCCTTAAGCTTGGGAAGATCTGCACAAAGGAGGAGCAGCAAGCATTCATCTTACTTTGTCAAGAATTCAGCGACATATTCGCTTGGCAATATGGAGATTTGAAGGGTTTTAATCCCGAATTAGCTCAGCATACAATTGAGCTCGAACCAAATGCAAAACCGGTAAGACAGAAGCAGAGGCCTTTGAACCCGAAGTTGGAACAACTGATGAAAACAGAATTAAACAAGTTGATCGAAGGTAGCATAATATTTCCAATCAAGCACACTTCTTGGGTGTCAAATTTGGTGCCTGTCAGGAAGAAGAGTGGAGAGATAAGGTTGTGCGTTGATTTCCGTGATCTAAACAGAGCTTCACTCAAAGATCACTACCCACTGCCTTCAATGGAACAAATATTGCAAGTTGTTTCAGGATCAGAAAGGTTTTCATTGCTGGATGGGTATTCAGGTTACAACCAAATCTTGGTGAAGGAAGAGGATCAATATAAGACAGCCTTTACCACCAAGTGGGGTACGATGGCTTACAGAAAGATGCCGTTTGGACTGTCAAACGCCGGAGCCACCTTTCAGAGAGCAATGGATATGGCTCTCCAAGGTTTGATAAACAAATTTGTTCTTGTTTACCTCGATGATGTTACTGTTTTTTCACGTAATGCTGATGATCATTTCAATCATCTTAGACAGATTTTTGAGAGATGCAGAGAATATGGAATCTCCTTGAATCCAAAGAAAAGTATTTTTTCTGTACACGAAGGTAAGCTTCTGGGTTATATTGTTTCAAAAGATGGCATTTCTATTGACCCAGAACGTATTGCAGCCATACTGGCCTTACCGCTGCCCGCTCACAAAAAGGGTTTGCAGAGCTTCCTGGGCAGAATTAACTTTGTAAGGAGGTTCATTCCAAATGTTGCAGCATTGTTACAGCCATTGACAGCCATGCTGAAGAAAAATATTCAATTCAGCTGGTCAAAAGAAGGAAAGAGCAGTTTTGAACAGATTAAGGAGGCACTTGCAGCAGCCCCTACTCTTATAAATCCTGATTTTGAAAAGGATTTCATACTGTATGCATTCGGAGGAGTGGATACCATCTCCGCGATGCTCTGTCAGCAAAATAATGAAGGTATGGAACAGCCCATAGCTTTTTTCAGTCAAGTCTTGCATGACTATGAAACAAGATATTCATTCGTTGAGAAGCATGTACTTGCCATAGTGAGAAGTCTGAAGAAATTCAGACATATGCTTGTCTAATAATAAGATAAATCTGTTGGTAGCTCACCCAACAGTCAAAGAGTTTCTGCTGAATAAAGATATTAATGACAAGCGAGCAGGCTGGATAACCAAAGTTATGGAGTATGACATCAGCATAAAAGTTACCAAGCTTGTTCGTGGTAAAGGACTGTGCGAACAGCTTGCAGAAAATGAAGAAAACAGCAGTAAAGAGATTGCTGCAGTTCTGAAAAATGAAGATGAATCTGCTGTTTCAGCTAATTGGATTCATCAAATGGTCCATTATTTGTATACTGGAGATTGCCCAGAAGGTATGGATAAATCTAAACGAAGATATTATAGATTGCAGGCAATTCCTTATGCTGTAATAAATGATGTTTTGCATAAAAAGGACTTCAATGGAGTATTCCTCAGATGTATTTATCCAGATCAGATTGAAAGAATTCTGGAAGAATTCCATGATGGACCTGCTGGAGGTCACTTTGCACCTCGTACTACAGCTTTGAAGATTATGAGAGCAGGCTATTATTGGCCAGATCTTTTCAAATATGCACATATTTATGTAAGAAAATGTGCTAAATGTTCACTTTTTGCAGGGAAACAGAAGTTAGCAGCCCTGCCCCTGAATCCACTTCAGGTTGAGCAGCCATTCGTGAAGTGGGGACTTGACTTTATCGGTCCTATTAACTCACCGTCAAGTGCAGGTCACAAGTGGATCTTGAGAGCAATAGATTACTTCACAAAATGGACGGAAGCAGTTGCTCTAAAAGATTCAAATGAAACTTCAGTCCTTAATTTTTATCAAGACATTGTTTCCAGATTTGGTACTCCCGAGTCCATTATTTCAAATAATGCTTTAGCTTTTGTTGGCTTAACAGTTTCAGATTGGTCGGTAAAGAATAATGTTTATCTGAACACTTCGTCTAATTATTACCCTCAAGGTAATGGACAAGCTGAATCAACAAATAAAAATCTGATAAAGATCATCAGGAAGACAATTGAAGATAATCAGAGGTCATGGCATGACAAGCTTAAATTAGCCCTTTGGGCTGATAGAATTACACCAAAACGGTCAACAAGTTTTTCACCGTATGTTTTGGTTTATGGTAAGGAGGCCAAGCTGCCTATATCAATAGAATTCCCAACTCTGAGCTACATAAAGGAACTAGAGTTACTTGAAGAGGAGCCAATGCAAGTTAGGCTCGCTGAGTTAACAGAGTTGGACGAGACCATGAAAGAAGCTTTCAGAAGGCTTCAGATTCATCACTCTCAGATGAAAAAGACATTCGACAGAAAATCAGTTGCACTAATCTTCAATGAAGGTGACTTAGTTTTCAAATGGGATGAGTTGAAGAGTAGGCCTGGCAAACATTCTAAGTTTGACGCCATGTGGGATGGCCCTTACATTATAACAGCAAAGAAGGAACACAATGCTTTCCAACTCTCAAAACTGGATGGTGAGGTATTATCAATCCCTATCAACGGGATTCATTTGAAGCAGTGTTATTAAGCTTCAGGCTTTCAGCTGTACATAGTAGAATAGATTTCAAGTTTTAGTATGGTTTCAATAAGTGCCTGCTGGCACATTTTATTTCAGTTTTACCTGGTTTTCAATAAGTGCAGTTGCTGCACCTGTTTTTCAGATTCTGTCATAAACAGAATTTCAGTAGTTTCTTTCGGTTTTTGTTTGTGCTGAGTTACAATTTTTAGAAAATCAAAGAGCAGAGAAGGACTCCATTCCTAATGAATATGCTAGGCAACTGGTCTATTGTGTTTAGCAGGCAAACACTCCGCAGAGGTCGCCAATTTGTTACCTATTTTTCACTCTACGCTCAATAGGTAGAGCTGAATGAAGTTCAGCTATTATAGGTACAGGAAATTTTTAAAATTTTGCTGATAAAGTGTTCATTGATCATCATTGAGATCATCTTACAAATGTGACATAAGCTTATTGTGCAAATGATTAAAACAAAAATATTTTTATTCATTTTGTGAAATGCTGAATCTCGCACAAGCCGCGAGAGTAACTGAGTTTGTTTCTGACAATCAAGAGATGAATACTAAGTCTAAATGGACAGACTACACTGCTGAAAATAACATAAACGTAAAAAAGAGAAGCAATTCATCATTGCCTGTAATGATGAATCACTTCGTTGGTGCTTCTAGCCGTCGTGCCTCCAAGCAGCTGCAGCCTCGCTTCATCACTCCGTGTACCTGCAAAATCATTAAGGAAATGGTATTAGAGTTATACTCTAAGCAATGGTGAATTACTTTCTGCCTTACGTCTATGCTACAGACAGAAATGTAATTTGCATTAAACCAAGCATTCATCAGATAATTGAAAAAATCGAGCGGAAAGACATAATTCAATGGAAGCTTTCAGCTTCTTATATTTTGCTGACATGTTTGTTTCAATGTGCAGGAACAGGTTTATCATATTCGAATTCATTTCATCAGATATGTGGAGTAAAACGGGCTCCCACAAGGGTTGAGCCCGGCATATCAGGTTTTCAATTATAGAGCAAGAAAGGATTACTGTACTATAATATCAAATGATAAAAACAGTCTAAATCAGCATGATGGAACTGATTGAGCAATTACCTTTTGCTCAGAAAATCAAAGGAACAGTAAAGTAGCATGGCAGTTCAGTATTGATTACATTTAACAACTCTCATTTCAGCTCTGTCTCTCATTTACATTCACATTGTGATAAGACATTGAGCTCCTTTTCATTACAGGATAAACAGAGCATTCAGCATTTTGTTTTGTTTCTTACACCATCAAGTGCATGCACAGTTTACAAAAGATTCAAGATAATAGTTTAACTTCAGCATTATGAAAAGAATTTCCATGTTTAGCAAAGAACAATGAGTGGAAGGAGACAGTAAGCTTATTCATACATTGAGCTGAGTAAATGAAAGTATTACATTCAAAAGTAGGAGTGCTGTTCTAGAAAATGCATAATACCTCGAAACTTTTGTTTGAGTCAAAGATGAGAAAACAACAGAAAAGTACAACACTTATTAATTTGCTGAGCATGATGGTGAAAACACATTCAATGGTACACACAGTAAGAGCAAAGCATCATAATTACAGTGCGTAATACAGATTGCTAGAAAATATGTGCCAAGTCAAATAAGAGCATCCTTAACTTTGAAGGACAGTGAGAAGTTTGAACTGGTAGAGCAGCAACGAAGTATGCAAAATGAAAGAGATATCAGGACTAGTTATGTCATGAATCATCATTGTATTTGAATTTCTATGTGTTAAATATAATGATTGAGCATTCAGATCAGCTTTAGACTTTCATTTTCATTGAAACAGCAAAAAAGAGATTGGATTTTCTCTTTAATCAAATATGGAACAGCAAAAAGAGATTGGATTTTCTCTTTAATCAACGAACAGCAAAAAGAGATTGGATTTTCTCTTTAATCAAAATATGGAACAGCAAAAAAGAGATTGGATTTTCTCTTTAATCAAATATAAAAGAGATTGGATTTTCTCTTTAATCAAATATGAAACAGCAAAAAAGAGAAAGGCATTTTCTCTTTTAATCAAATTCCTAAAGTGAGAAATCATTAACAATAAAAGAATGGCTCAATATCAAGACAGTCTTGCGCATTTTCAGTATTCTTATTAGTTACGAAATGTTGAGAATCTGTCTCTTTTAAACAGTGTTTTCTGATGAAACAAGTTCTACAGGCTTCTAGTGTGTAAAGAAGTATGTTTTACAAGGAAAGAAAAGGTCAAATCTTCTTCATCTATAGTCAGTATCAAGGAAACAATGTACAAAAATTCTTTATTGTTGTCTTGAAGCTCATCAAAAGGAATTGTTCAGGCATGCCTTGCCATACAAACATAACTACAGCCATGAAGGTTTTTCTCTTAAAAAGAAACAGGAAATATGATGAGACAAAAATACCCAGATCTAATATCATTCATGGCGGCCTGGAGGAGTTTTTTTTGCATATACCCAGATGAGATTTCGAACTGGGAAATACATTTTTTTTTGCTATCATGAATATTTGAAGCTTCAAATACAGGAAAATACAGAAATCAAACGTTATTTATAGTACCCAGAAGCTGTCTCAGAAATATGGAAAAAAAATCAAAAGGAAATCTTCATGTACCAGCTTAAGAGTGAAGATTTTTGCAATTTCAAAAGAACAAGACACAGATTCGAATTTTTTAAAGCAAAGATTGTTCTTTATCTGTCAAATACTTCAAAAATATTCAATGGTGCTTCAAGAAGTAGAGAAAGCTCTTAGAAATGCACAGGAAAAGCAACAAAAATCAGACTATTATCTCAAAATACCTTCAGAAATCTTCTTATTTTCGAATTTGAAGAGTGTTTGAACAAAGTTCGTAGCTTCAGATCTTCATGGCGGCCAAGTTAGATGCAGATTCTTGACAAAATTCGAAGCAAAAGCTCAGATAAATGGCAGAATATCATCTAGCAACAAAAAATTGTGCTTAATGCTTCCACGTTTTTTATAAAAAAACGTCTTATGTTCTTAGTTCGCCCATGAAACAAGCAGATTCTTTCCAAAGTTTGCAGGAAAACCACAGAGAAGTCTTCAAGCATCAATTTCAACAAGGATTCGGCCCCAAAACACTTCCACGTTTTTCATAAAAAACGTCATACTGCAGATTCGCCCAAAATAAATCAGATTTGAACTTCTTCATGACAGAAAATACACAGAAACAGAAAGTTCGTGGCTCAGGATGATGATGGCGGCCAAGAAAAGACCAGATTCGAGCTCTTTAATGGTGAAAAAACCAGAAATATCAGCAAGTGCGGCTAGGAGGGTTTGAGTAGTGGCGGCTGTTTTTCTCAAGTTTCTCTAAGCCGAATGCAAAATGAATGATGAACTTTAGGGTTCGAGTGCTCTCAAAAGCCTAATTCGAATGATGTTTTCTCTTGACTTTTGTTTAGAAATTTTAAAAGAGAAAAAAAATCATTTCACTTTTGAATATTTCGTGGTCTTGATTCTTTAGAGTCAATTAAAGTAATTATGCTGAAGGGGCCGAACACTTTGCATGGTGTTTATGAAAAAATCAAACATTCAATTAAATATTAAAGTAATATAGCTATTACTCCAATATTTAAGAAGTTATTACCAATGGTTAAAATATTAAAATAATCATTTGATGATTATTTTTAATATTTAATTAAATTAAGCTCTTCTCAAATTCATGCAGGAGTATAAGTGAAGACAACTGAGAATCTAATAATGCAAGTGGAGTAAATTATGGAGGTTGTCTTTCAGTTTCAGAGGAGTTCCAATTATTATGGGCGGATTGGTAAAAACGAGGCAGTTTTGCATACTTTAAGCCACTTTTTCAGGGAGTTGCAGTTCAGTTGGAATAGTGCATGTATCAGTTATGACTTGGCAGTGAGTTTGAGCTTGATTGGACTTATTTTTGCATGGTTTTGGGCCTCCTTTTCAGTGATTTTTTCTTCTGCTCGGATTTGGCTTTGGAATTATCACCTTTTCTTGGGGTTGGACTTTCAGTTCGTTCTGCATGCCTTTTGGAAGGTTTTTGCATATATTGAAAAACTTAATTGTTTTTCATTTCTAGTTCTTGTTTTCTACCTTTGCCTTCAGCAAAGAAGACTATCTTGTAACTCATCATTTATTTACAGATTAATACAGCAGTGTTTTTTACAGGTTAAAATCGTGTTATTGTAGAGAATTCCTTCAATTTTCAGTATTTTAGAATTTGCCTTCAAGTTTCAAGCATCTTTGTCATGTGGGATTGATCGAAGTAATTATTGTGTTGCAGTTTTGAAACCTTTAAATATTTCTGTCTCCTTAGTGAATTCTGTATGCATCCAGGTTTAAATCCACTGGTTAAACATTGTGTTGATCAATAATCAAACAGTCTAGTTGTGGAAATTGTACTTCCCTTCTGTGATTGTTTCTTTAATAACCTTTGTTTAAAATATTCAAGTGTTTAAACTTCCAGATCTGGTTGTGCGAATAAAAATAGTGAGTAACTGTTTTGTGAGTTAAGTCTGCAAGTTGGATTCTTTGGTGCATCACCATAAATTAACAGTTTTATAGTTTAGAATTCAGACTTAGTCTTTCTACCTCTTTCCCAGTCAAGTCAATTAGTTTTTATCAGGGAACCAGCCCTCTCTGGAAATTGATTCTGAATTTTAGGCAACCCACAGACCTGAGAATCATTCCATGTTTCAACAGATTGCTGAATTTAATTATTCAAGCGTTCGGGTGCAATCTGAATTGACAACATTAACTAAGTATGATTAGTGAGAATTCGTGAAGGAGCTCGTTTTGAAGGTCTTCGTGAGGCAAACATAGGGGGATGCTCAAACTGACTGTTTGAGGCTTTGGAACACATTTCGAGGTGGATTGAAAATCACCTCATTTTGCTTGCTTGAACTTCACGAACCTAGGAAACGTACAAGTTTTGTAGGGGGTTATCCGTGAATCGAGCGCTGCTAGATTCCATGATAACAAAACCCAGAAAGAATCTGCAAGTCAATCTCCAAATTTCGAGCAACAACCTCCAAAACGGGAAACCCTAATTTTACCCTCCGAGTAGCCTAGGGGTCTCCGGAATACGCCAACGGTCAACTGAATTCATCACATTTGAGAATGGAACATTACAGTCCGCCCTCCCCAAGATTGCTTGCCCTCAAGCAATCGCAAGTCTGGATGCTGCAAAATCTCCTCATTCTCCCAAGTTGCATCCTCCAAAGGTAAGTTCTTCCACTTCACCAAGTATTCTCTGATTGTTCTCCTTCTCAAGGAATGCCCTTTGAAATCAATAATCTCCTCTGGAATCAAAATCAACTGCCCTTCTTCGTCCAAAGGTGGTAACTCTGAAGAAGCAACAACATTATGTCTAAGTGCCTTCTTGAGGCGAGACACGTGGAAGACATTGTGTACTCTGCTATTCGATGGTAGCTTCAATTCATAAGCTACTGCTCCAACCTTTCTGATAACTTTGAATGGCCCATAGAAGCGAGGTTTGAGCTTCTTAGCTCCACTCTTCTTGAGAGTAGACTGTTTGTAAGGCTGAAGTCGAAGATAAACCATATCTCCAACCTCAAAAGAGTGCTCAACACACCGCTGATCAGCGTACATCTTCTGCTGATTCTGTGCGATCTGAAGGTTGTTCTTCAAGGACTTCAAGATATCTTGACTATGCTGCAACAAATCCTTGGCTTGAGGGGCTTTTCTATCACCAAACACCAAATCAGCAAAGCTAGGAGCCTCATAACCATAGAGAGCCATGAAAGGAGACATCCTTATTGACATGTGAAAGGATGAATTGTAGCAATACTCTCCTACGTGAAGCCATTTCACCCATGCCCTTTGTTGCTATGAAACATAGTTTCTAAGATAGCCTTCCAACCATTTGTTCACAATCTCTGTTTGACCATCCGTTTGAGGGTGATAACTAGTGCTTGGAGTAAGCACCGTACCACTCATCCTGAAGACTTCTTGCCAGAAGGTGCTTAGAAACTTGCTGTCCCTATCACTCACAATATTTTTCGGCAACCCATGCAATCTAAACACCTCATGGAAAAAATAATTTGCAACTTGAGCTGCTGAAAAAGAGCTAGTGATGGCAAAGAAGTGAGCAAACTTTGCTAATCTGTCCACTACAACATAGATACAATCTTTGCTTTGGACCTTTGGCAACCCAGTGATGAAGTCCATTGATATGCTTTCCCATTTTTGGTCGGGAATGGGAAGAGGTTGCAGCAGACCAGCTGATAGAGAATGCTCATTTTTGTTCATCTGACAAGTAGGACACTTCTGGATGTAGGGTTGGACTTCCCCTTTCAGCCCTTTCCAAGAAAATCTTTCCCGAATCTGCCTATATGTCTTGAAAAAAACCTGATGACTGGCAAGTGGGATGTCATGAAATGTCATCAAAATCTTCTTTTTGAGCTTAGAATCAGCCACCAAAAAGATTCTACCCTTGTAGTGTATCAACCCTTCAACCACCTTGCACCTTTCATCATGAAAAGTACCTTCAATGATGCTGGTTGCAAACTGATTTTTGGCATAATCAACAAGCAACATTTCCTTCCAATCACCAGTAAGCTCACACATTGAGCTCAAATGAGGTCTCCTAGATAGAGCATCAGCCACAATAGTGTTTTTCCCTTTGACATATTCAATGTCAAAATTTTAAGCTTGAAGCTTACTCACCCACTTTTGCTGTCTTTCGTTCAAATCCTTTTGATGCATGAAGTGCTTGAGACTATTGTGATCAGTCTTGACCACAAACTTGCTCCCCACCAAATACTATCTGAACTTAGCTAATGCATGCATGATTGCAAGCATTTCCTTGTCATAGATGGAGTAGGTCCTTTCAACACCTCTTAACTTTCTCCTTTCAAACACAATGGGATGCTTGTCTTGCATCAACACAGCCCCAACACCTTCTTCGGATGCATCACACTTGTTGTACCCAAACCAAATTTTTTGCTTCATCAAGGCATTTTGCATAAATTAGTCTAAATCTTGCTAAAATGATGTAGAATATAGTTTTGGGCAATATCAAGCATGGAGTTTTTGTCAATAGTTTATCAACCAAAGTCAGTTATATTGAACAGAACCTGAAGCAGAGACTCAGAATGGAGCGTTTCACGATGGAGGGACATCTCACGACAGCATTTCATGTTGCATACGGTCATTTCAGTGATCGGAATGATGTTTTCAGTGGAATTATGAAGATTTCTTAGAGAAAAGCATAAAAGCGCAACTATGGCTCAGGGGCGCCCAGCTTTTTGAAGGTCAAGATTTTGTTGAAAGTGCTCAAGCATATAGTCAATCTCTTCAGAATCAGTCTGGCTATCCGATGAGCTATCTAGCGAGGCTTTCCGAGACCCACAGCTCCAGCAAACAGCGACAGAAGTTAAAATCCCTAAAGTTCCAGATATGAGAATTTTGTCTTTTTCAGGAAAAAGCGCGCCTCTAGCCTGAGGGCGCCCATCTTAAGGAGGGGGTAAATCTTGGCATTTCTAATGGCGGATACAGTCAATCCGTTCACAACTAGTCTGCTTGTCCAACGAGATATCAAACGCAGTCATCCGAGTTCCAGAACTCCGGCAGCAGTCGTCTAAAGATCAGCTTATAATGGAGTTTTCACATTTCTGAGCTTCTCCGTTGATTCCCAGTGCAAGTACAGCCCTGGGGCGCTGGTTTAAATGACCCTTCAGATGGCAGAGTTTGCAGACGAAGTCTTCTTGACATTAGTACTACTCTAGCCTAGCTCCGCAATGCATCATCCTGCTTGTCGATCCGACGTTCCAAGTGATCGTGGCAGAGGTTCTACCAGGCACGTAATTTCATGGGTGGACCAACAAACAATTTACAGTGTATTTCTACAGTCTAGAGGTGCCTAGCCTTTAGGCCTATCAGATGAGGTCGTTTGCGTTCAAAGTCTTCACGGCTTTTGAGCGTAATCATTTTATCTATTCAACGAGCCTAGCTGTCAGCCTTCGGGATTTGACAATCGCTCGTACGTGCGAGGTCTTTGTTGAAATGCTGAAAAGTGAGTACATCCGAAAAATGGCTGTCTGGGGCGGTAATTTTAAATAAAATACGCACTGGAGTTTTTGAGGTCTTAGAAGCAGTTTTCTTGCTTCGTCACCTCCAGAGACTTCTCTTGTGGGCCCTTCTGGCTGTCCGTTAAAACAGATAGTGCCTGAATCGGGTCATCCCAGCTCTAGATATCAGAGGTCAAAGTAGGGTATTTTGGTGAAAGTTCAACTTTTGTTAAAATGACATCAGTGCAACTAAGAGCTAGGGGCGCTTTTACTTTTGAGGCCCTTAATGAACTTTCCAGATGTCGTATGTATAGTCGTTGGATGCAGAATGTCTCCAGGCATGCAGTGAGCTTTGTTTCCTGTCAGCAGGGTTCACCGTTCACCGTCAGCAGCCGTTTGAAGTGTCAGATGGTAGTTTAGGAAAATGGTTTAAGTCTGGAACCCGTAAATGAATTTAATCAGGGGCGCCTAATTTTTCAGGGGATTAAACGATGGATTTTGCAGTAGTGTCTCCCAGCAGACATTTCTTCCTTGTTCAGTAGGCTTTCCGATGAATTCTCCAGCTCAGTCCCAGCATCATCCGGTCACTCAGAAATCAGTGTTGAAGTTGGCTAGTCGTGACTTTGCTGTCAGCTACAAAATAGGAAGTTAATAAAAAGTGCAATATCTTGAGCAAATGAACGCCTATAAGCTCGAATGATGACTTTTCGGAATTGGTGAAGTCCAACGGTGAAGCCTAAAGCTTCATTCAATTGTCAACTGGAGTTTCAAATATTTTGCATATTTTAGCATTGAATGGCGATTTTCTATTTTTGGCGCCTTTGCTATTGCATAATAAATATTTTATTATTATTTATTTCTGAACTTCCAGTCAGTGGCAGTTCAACTAAAAGGGGCCAATCAGAGATCTTCTATTTTCAGCTGAGGTTTTAAATCTTGCAGTTGTCAGATTGATGCGAATTTCATCTTCTTTAAGCATGGCGCCATCTTCATTTATTATTCACAAAGCTAAAGAGAAATTCGTTTTTCTTCAAAGCAAAGGCGTATTTTCAAGAGAAATTCGTATTTCTCAAGCAAAGGCGAATTTTAGCAAACCAAAGACAAATTCTTGATCAACAATCATTGGCGAAGACATCAAAACATTTTCTTTGCAGGTACAAGTCAGAATTATCAGCAGACTTCAGACAAGATGTCGATTTTAGCAGAAGCAGAGCACTAAAAGCTTCTTTCTTCTGTCTTAAATTCTTCTATTTCTCGTCTTAAATTCTTTCGCATGTTTAAAGAATTGGCGACTTTTGGCAAAACAAATCATCCGGGTTGATTCAGAATAGCTTCCTCGAGAAAACCCATGCTGCTAGAATTTTTCAGAAAATTTACTTGAAAGCATCACGAGGCTCTAATTTTCTCAACCGAAAATTCCTTTGCATTGTCGAGTAGAAGTCAAATTTTCGCAAATTTGACATTCTCGGGTTGTCTTAGAATCTTCTTCTGGACAAAACCCATATCTCAGATTTTCGCCGAAAATAACTCTTCGAAGGGCTATTTTTAGCCTCACAGCTATTTTTAGTTTTCCAGAAAAGTTGTCAGAATATAGCCGTGTTCACAGTCAACAGGCGAGTTTTTCAGAGTACAGTACACATAGACTGAATTCAAGACCAAATCGGTCTTAATTCATGATTTCATTAGAAAAGCTGAGACCGATTTGTATCAAGCTGCAGAGGAGATGTGGCCATCACTTCAGTTACGGAGCCGCCAAAGTTATAAGTCAGTGAAATGCTAGTTTGAGTGTGCAAAGATTGCCAAGATTGCTCAAGTTGCTGACAAGTAGTGAATTGTGACGACCTTTAGATGTTGATGCAGTTAACAATCTCGTTGAGGGATTGGTTGCTTGAGATCACGACCAGTAGACTTCAGTTTCCACCTCTCAGAATAGACATTACACACAGGAGTTAACTTAACCTTTTCAAGTTAACTCGTTGTTCATCACATGCATATCTATTCTGACCACCTTTTACACACTTGGAGTTTCATTTAGGGTTTTTATGTTAACTGATGGTAGTCTTCCAGTTAACATGCTTTCAATAAGGACGTGCATGCTCGCACAATTGTCCATTTTAGATTAGATGTTTCGTTAACTGATGGTAGTTTTCCAGTTAACTGTATAGTTTACTTCATTAGGGTTTAAAAGCAAAACTTGCATGCATTGCAAGACTGTAGATGACTCAAGGTGATTTTAGGGTTCCCTACACCTTGATGTATATAAATAAGAGCTTTGCTCATTTGTAAATAACTTTTGCTTGAGAGAGAAATATATGCTGCGCCTACCTTGCCCTCAATATTGCTCTTTTGGTATTTGTTCATGTGTCTTCACTATTACGATTAATTGTTATGCCACATAGGGTTTCATGCAATTGTAATGGTGAATTCTTTCGTTTTGTGCAACTTTACCATTATGATCAATTGTTATGCCACATAGGGTTTCAAGAGATTGTGATGATAAATCTGTTTTGTGTATCTTTACCATTGTGATCAATTGTTATGCCACATAGGGTTTCAAGAGGTTGTGATGATAAATCTGTTTTGTGAATCTTTTATCATTATGATCAAGTGTTATGCCACATAGGGTTTCATAAGATTGTCATGGTAAATTCTTAAATCTGTTGTTACCAATAAACTTGTCTAGATTGAGCTGATAGATGCGCCACCTTGCCTTCAAGTTGAGAATCTATACACGTTTATCGTCTAATAGTCAAACCCTGCTCCATTTCCTCATGCTCTTTTTTCTTGAGGAAATTGGATAGATTTAAAGTAGATAGCTTAGTTGTAGTTAATGATCTGCGAAACCAGAAAATCCTTAGCTGCAACGTTCCTGGTTTTCTTAACCTTGTGCCTCTTCCAGCTGAGAACAAAAAGATAGGACTTAGATTACTTTTCTTTTCCATGCATTCTAGCACTACAAGGGAGCTTCCCCTCCTAATTTGAAGAGCACTCATTACGCAGTGTGCATAGCTGTCCGTACAAACCTACACTCCAGAGGTGTTAAAATTACGGCAACAACACTGTAGCTCGAAGGGCTTGGAAAAATCTGGAATAGCGAAAACCGGACAAGAGCTCATGATCTTCTTAAACTTATCAAAAGTATTTTGAGCCTTTTCTGACCAACAAAAAGCCCCTTTTTTCGTGAGGTCAGTAAGAGGAGCAGCAATTTGTGAGTATCCTTTCACAAATCTTCTTTAAAAACTACAAAGACCCAAGAACCCTTTCAAATGAGTCAAGTTCTCTGGAGGTGGCCAATCAACTATCGCCTTGATTTTTTTAGGGTCAACCTTCACTCCCTCAGCACTGATTATGTGTCCAAGGTAGAGCAGCTCCTTCATTCCAAATTCACATTTGGATTCTTTGGAAAACAAACTTTTTGATTCTAGGATGCTAAGCACTTCCTCCAAGTGCTTGAGATGTTCTTCCCATGTCTTGCTGAAGATAAGGATATCATCAAAAAAGATCAATACAAACTTCCTTAACTGCTTCTGAAAGACTCTGTTCATACAAGACTGGAAGGTAGCAGAAGCATTAGTCAACCCAAATGGCATGAATAAAAACTCGAAGTGGCCATAGTGACATCTAAATGCTGTTTTCTCAACATCAGATCCTCTCATCCGAACCTAATAGTAGCCCGACCTCGAATCAATCTTTGAAAAGAACTTGGCTCCATGTAGCTCATCAATGAGCTCATCTATCCTCGGAATGGGGTATCGATTTTTGATTGTGCTTTGATTCAAAGCACGATAATCCACACACATGTGGATGGTACCATCCTTCTTCTTCACAAGAACAACTATTGAAGCGAAGGGACTCTTGCTTGGACGAATGAAGCCCATCTCTAAGAGTTCCTTTATGTTTTTCTCAATCTCATCCTTTTGCTTCTTAGGGTACCTATATGGTTTTGTGATGACTGGCTTAGCCCCTTCCTTGAGCTCTATGACATGCTCCGAACCCCGTTCAGGAGGTGGCCCAGGCGGTAAATCAACAAACACCTTGCTCTTCTTGGTGACTATAGACTGAATATAAGGAGGATAGTCCCTCTTTGTTTCAACCGGACTAGCTGGAAGAATCATACATTCTGCAGCCCACTTAACTTGATCATGCCGAATCAACCTTGCCATTATCTTGAATGACACAATCTGAGGACCGCCATTGGACATTCCTCTTAGCACCACCTTCTTTCCATCAGAATGAAACTTGAGCTCCATGGTTTGCAGATTTTGAGAGATCTCTCCAAGTGAACGCAGCCATTGAATGCCTAGGACGGTATCCGTATCTCCAATGTTGACTACATAGAAGTCATCCTTGACTTCATAGTTACCCAATTGCATAGACATGTTTGAAATCTTCTTGGTGCAAGAGATGTGAAACCCATCAACAACCATAACCTTGAAGCCTTCAAATTCCTCCGTCTGGAGCCCCTTCTTTGCTACCACAACTTTATCAATGAAGTTATGCGTTGCTCCAGTGTTGATCAAAGCAACTATTCGCTACCCCTTAATCATCCCTCGAACTTTGAAGGATTCATTTTTGCGAAAGCTCAAAAGTTGAGCCAAAGTACCCCCACTTCCCTTTTCATCTTCGAACTCTTCTAGAGCTCTTTCCACTTCACTGTCATCAAAATCAGACTGCAGTCTAAAAAATCAGAATTACTTTCTTCAGCTGAATAGTATTCACTTTGATGAATTTTGACTCCTTTTGGGCAAATATGATCTTGAGACCATTTTTCTCTACACCTGAAACATAACCCCTTTCTTCTGAGTTCGTTAAGTGTCTTTGGATCCAACCTTGTGACATGAGTTTTATGCTGTTTGAGCTCCTTATGGTGAGGTCTTTTTCCTCTATCCTTTTTGTGGAATGAAGGTTTGGATTGAAATTTTGCTTTAGGAGCAGCCCACTCCATATTTCTTGCTTTCTTCATTGCCTCTTGTAAAGAGGGTGGATCAAAAGCTTTAATCCAACCCTTGAGTGGTTCCATCAGCCCTTCACTGAATAGGATCACCAACCGCTTCTCAGTGATTCCTGTGACCATTACTGAAAGTCTCTGAAACTCAGCTATGTAGGCCTCAACTGTGCCATATTGTCTAAGTTGTGCCAACTCCCTGAAATGTACTTCTAGATCCTTTTTCTCAAATCTCTCTAAGTCTATTGGTGAACTCATCATAGGTAGTGATAGACCGATGACCCAAGGTGACTAGGCCATGGTACTGTTGACGTGGTTTTTGCGACTACACCAACACAAAATAAAGTCGCCAACGGCTACTCTATCCTCTCTTGAAAAAAGTTTCCTGCATGCTGTAGAAACCCTAGTTTCCCCCTGATACTGATTCTGACTGAAGTTTTATGTTTTTCTGACGTTTTTGGTTTTTTTTGCAATTTTTGAGTTTTTTGACAATAAATGAATGGTACGGCTTTTCTAGAAATTAATAATAAAATCTATAAAAATGCTAGATCTTCAATATGTGTAGAAAATACAAGCTAGAATGAAGGCGTTGCTTTTATTTGATCAACTGGCAACAATACAATAAGATCTGGAAGCATGCATTAAAGAATAACATTTTTTTATTTGGTAAAAAACCTGGTATTTCTGCCACAGCTGAAGGTACAGAATTGTACGGCTGCAATGAATGATCTTCTCCTCCCTCTATCTGATAATCTTTGATGTTGCCCAAGAAGTATGCGCCACTACTGGAGATGATAAGAAGCCAAGAAGAAAGGCGTTTCACCTTCCAGGCAAAAGACGGCTCCAGACAAGATGGTACGGCCTGGTACAGGTACGGCCAGGTACAACAGCTTTAATGATTTGTACGGCCTCCTCAAATCAATGTCTAGGTCTCTGAATATGATGCGCCCAGGTTAATAGATGCCTTCTTGAATGGTAGAAAGTATGCTGAAGCTCTGTAATGAATTAACTCTGAAGATCAATGATTTCCTCTGTGTGAGAAAACCTCTGCTGGCAATAGATCAAGTGATATTTCACTCTCTGAATTGCTTTCCGCTGGAGATGGCTCGTTCCCCAAGGAATTCTAGTTCAAACCCTAAGGTTCTGTGCTCAGATCAATTTGATCAGTTTCTCAAAATCCAATAATCACATAATGGCTCAAAACCCAAGGCAAAATCCTCTTAATGCTGAAAAGTGCGATTTCCTTAAGAATAGGGTTTTAATGAAATATTCATATTTTAATCTTTTAATATTTCAATAGTCACAGCTGAATATTTTAATATAATTTAATTGTCACTTTTGGCCCCTTCTGATGATGGGCGCACCCCTCAAGGCAAAACTCTTAAGTTATAATATAACATTATAACTTTATATTATAAATCATTAAATAATTAATATTTAATCAATATAATTAAATATTAATATCTTCCTCGTTACTCATCTGATTACCGATCCGTC
>VDFB02239462.1:58715-99130 GCA_007258455.2 Sequoia sempervirens | reverse complement strand
TACCTTTCGAATCGTTTTTATAATCTGATTTGTCTTTGTTATAATCAGATTTATCCTTGTTTTTATTAAAGCCCTTATTATCTCTGAAAGATGAAGAACCTCTAGAGTTGAATCTACTCGACGGGGCTGCGAACTCCATGTTACGTGCTTTCTTCATCGCCTCCTGTAATGACGGAGGATCAAAGGCTTTGATCCAGCCTCTCAGTGGCTCGGTCAAACCCTCCATAAAGAGTACTACCAATCTCCTCTCAGATATGCTCGGAACCATGACGGATAGCCTCTGAAAATCACTGATATAAGCCTCGAGACTGCCACTCTGCCTCAACTGTGCTAAGTCTCTGAAGTAGGTTTCCGGATCTTTCCTGTCAAACCTCTCCACCAATCTATCCACGAACTCCTGGTAGGTAGTGATCCTGTCGTGCTGTAAAGTCACCATGCCGTGGTGCCACCAGTCGTATTACCCCTCAGGTGCGCAGTATACCTAATAGCCGCCTCTCACCATCGGACTAGCAAGTGAGGTGAATGCATCGCTTGCCAATCCAAGCTTGGGCTGTCATCTTCCCACTCAATACCATCAACATCACCAAATCTGTTCGCTTGTTGCATGTTTCAAATCGTTGTTCTGTATTCGGTTCCAATCCTGGTCAATCTCTTTGCGATGTTTCCCTTGCCTTCGTAACAAAACGTCAAAGAGATCCACCAATCGCGAGGTATCAATCCCCACCTCGTTTCTCGCTGCCATAGTTATCGTAAAGAAACAAATCCTCGTGCTCATCATCTGGTACAGCCTCATCGGGCTCCTGTCTCGTGAAAGTAGGCCTAGTAGGCCTATCTGCTGTCTGTGACACTGTCCTAGGAGCTCTCCGTGACCCTGCCTCACTCTTGTCATCGTCGCGATGTGGTGACGGTCTCCTCGGAGTACCTAATCTCTGTAGTGCCACTGTCAACTGCTGCAGTACCTCAGTCGGCTGTCGTTGACCTGCACGTAGATCCCTGAGTGCATGCAAAACCTCTGCATTGTCCTGATCTCTGTTATTCTGTGGGATCTCTGTTCTAGGTATATCTATTCTCTCAGCTCTATCATTCCTGTCAGCCATGATTTCCGGCTGCCTACTCAAACTGCGTTGCCTTTCAATCAAGGCACGTCTGCGAGTATAGTACCTGTATGTATCAAATTCCTCTGGTTGCATGTGATGGCTAAACCCTCAGGATGGCAGGATTTAGCTCTGATACCACTGTAGAAACCCTAGTTTCCCCCTGATACTGATTCTGACTGAAGTTTTATGTTTTTCTGACGTTTTTGGTTTTTTTTGCAATTTTTGAGTTTTTTGACAATAAATGAATGGTGCGGCTTTTCTAGAAATTAATAATAAAATCTATAAAAATGCTAGATCTTCAATATGTGTAGAAAATACAAGCTAGAATGAAGGCGTTGCTTTTATTTGATCAACTGGCAACAATACAATAAGATCTGGAAGCATGCATTAAAGAATAACATTTTTTTATTTGGTAAAAAACCTGGTATTTCTGCCACAGCTGAAGGTACAGAATTGTACGGCTGCAATGAATGATCTTCTCCTCCCTCTATCTGAGGTTACTCATCTGATTACCGATCTGTCTGATGCTGACGAACTCTGAAGTGATTCCAGATACTGCCAAAGCCAAACTGCTAAAAATAGCAGGGGTCCCACACTGCCTGCCAGGAACTGCTAAAAATAGCAATTCTGCAAAAAGTCTCCGATTTAGCCAAAACGAAAGACTACTGATCAATCTCTGCTAACTGAAGCTGAGCCAAGCTCCGAAGTGACCCTCTATCCAGTCTATCGGCCTACGAGGGTCGTATGATAGGCCAATCCTGTCCTCCGAGAGCTGTCACTGAGAAGGGGACATGACACATGCTAAGATTGCAAGATAGATCATACATTTAACTCCAAGGTTCCTTTAATGCGAATAGTCTTAGTTGGCTTGATGTGATTTTGCTGGTATTTCAAGGGGACTTACACAATTGTTCGACAGCTAACAACATACAGTGGATTAAGGGATTTCGTGTAATTTGGATGATTTGGCAAGTGAGCACAAGTTTCCTAATTCTAACCAGAAATGAACTGAATTTAAAATGAATGTAGGGATAAGAATGTTCTAGTCTATTCTAAAGCATGGGACACGGTGATCAATTCTCACAGGCTTCAACCAAGCTCCGTTTTGCCTCACTTCGAACGGCTTCCGCGGAACTGGTGCAATCTTCAAAGGAGTGACTCAAGATGTTCAAATCACGATCTAGCATGAAGACACCATCACAACGACGCATGCCAACATATAAACCATAATCGAAGTTAAGTTTCACAAAGTTCCAGTTGACCACGCAAGGCGAACCCACCGTCAGCGAGCGCGCTAGTGGTATGGACAAGCGAAGTCTTGTTCAAATCGAGCACCACATTCCACAATTACTAAGTACTTGCATGAAATGAAATCTACTTTACTTTACGCTACTTGAAGTCGAAGGTATGAAGAAACCTCGCTAGCTACTTATAAAAAAGATGAATTCACCATTCAAAGAAAGATCTTTTATTACAATAGTTTTCGCAACAATCTCTTAGAAAGTTTTCAAAGGAAAACTTTCCTTCTCCTTCAAACTACGCTATGCTAAGATGTTACAACTAAAGTGTCTCTGCTCTACTCTCTACTTTGATCTCTAAGCTCTGCTTCTACTTCTAATGAGATACAAATGAGGGGGACTCCCCCTTTTATAGTTGGCCAAGTCCAACGGACGGCTCACATTACAATCAGCTGGATGGCCCAGATTGTGCCACCTCAGCCCTAAACAAGATTCACCCTAAAAACCGCCACCAAGAGGAGTGGGGTAATAAATGAGCCATTAATGTCCATCATCCCTCTAGAAGATTCCAACTTTGAAATGCGTTCACACTGTTCTTGATTTTCTTCTTGACGTTGTTCTTCAACCTTGCTTGAGCTTCCATTCTTTTCTCCATCTTGAGTTTTGAAAACATTTCTTCTTTGTCACTAAGTCTCAACACTTAGCCATTTTCTTGAACCTTTTCTTCCTTCGAGGTTGAAACGTCATCTCGGATCACTTGCGTTATCTTCCTAAGTCATCATCATTTGGTCTTGACATTCCTCTTGCAAAACAAGCAAGGAGAAGAGCATTAGAACACTTCATAATATCAACTCAACTTACTTACCAGGATTTTCATGCTCTAACTTCCAAGCGTTCATCGTCTTCACCAGCCAACTTCGCGTTCAAATTCTTCATGCCTTAGCCAAATTTCCAACTTATCTTGTATTTCGCTTGGCGCACTTCCTCTGATATTTCATCCAACTCAAGCTTGAGAAAAATGCCTTCATCAGGAATTCGATTAAAAATCATCTAGGCGATCATTTTCAAATTCATCCACCAAGGCACTTTATCTTCACAAACATTTCTTTCCTTACCTTAGAAAATTTCACCAACTTTCCTTAGAAGATTCATCAACCTAGCGCCCATCAAAAATTTCCGTCCTGAAGGCTGCAGCGAAGCATGGAAGACTTTTAAAATCAACTTTTCATCGGAGAACTTCAATACCCAGAAGAAAATTTTCTTTAGAATATGTCGAATTCATGGGTGTACAATGAACGGGTTCATTTGATTTTCTTGAATTTTAAACCTTGGAAAAATAAATTTTTTAAACAAATATTTTTTTCGTTCTTCGATCCTTAAGTATTTCTTTGCTCTGACTCGGAAAATTTTTATTGTTCTTGCACTGCCAACATCTTCTGACTTCATCCTTGGCAATTTTGTTTGTGCCTTAAGAAAATTTTATCACTTCACCAGACTTAGGCATGATTTTCCTAAGGAAGAAAAATATTTTGTGGCTTAGAGAAAATTTTAAAATCACCAAGCACTCTTGAATTTTGCCTCAGAAATTTTATTCAACTTCCTTCATCTTGCCTGTGAGAAATTTTTTTTTATTTCAACTCATTTAGAAATTTTTTTTTTGAAAGCACACCATGCTTGACATGTTTTATTTTTCATCCCCCATTAATAGCTCCAACGCCTTACATATTATATTCATCACCTTTACATTTTGGGCACATATTAGACTTCATGAGGGATATTCAACTTGCCTTAGAAAAAAAATTCATTCAAATCTCCAGCTTACAAACTTGGGCGTATATCACACTTCACCACCCTACATACCTCTTGGCGCATTTGAAACTTAAAGGTGAATATTCAACTATGCCATGCCTAGCAATATTTCACTTTCCACTCACCACCTTTCTTATTTGGGCGCATATCACATGTAGAGGAGAATAACACATTTCTAACGCCTAGCATCAACTCTATACCTTGGGCGCATTTTGAGCTAGAGGAAAGGATAACATTCATGACGCCTTCCCCTTTGACTTGTTGACTTCTCAAACATGGGCGCATTTAGCACTTGATGGAGGATAAAAGTTGACACTTAGAAACTTTTTGCATGTCTTGAGAGCGTATTTAGCTTAGTGTGAAGGATAAAACATTGATGTGACCCTTGAGCTTCCTTGTTTTTGTCTTCACATGCTCTGTTTTGGGCGCATTTTGGCCTAGGAGGAGGATGAAAACTGTTGAATCCTTTGACTTCTTCCCTTTTGGGCGCATTCAAGCATGCATGAAGGATGGGCGCATTTTGGGGGGGGTGGAGGATATTTCAACACTTAGAATTTTTTTTGCTATCAACTCCCTCAAGGTGGGCACATTTTGATGGGTGAGGAGGATGAAAAACTTTGACCTTTTGACTTTCTCTTGTTGAACTTCTTAGCATGGGCGCATTTTACTAGTGGAGGAGGATGAAAATTTACACTTAGAAGATTTTGCATGTATCTTTCACCAACTTTTCCTTGGGCGCATTTTGGCATGAGAGGAGGACGAGTTTTATACTTAGAAACATTTCCAACATGAGAACTTGAGTTGGGCGCATTTTTCCATGGGAGGAGGATGAAAACTCATGCCTTAGAATTTTTTTAACTTTCTTCCTGAGGATGGGCGCATTTTGCCTAGGTAGTAGGATATTTGAACACTTAAAAACTTTTCTTACTCTCCAGCTGAAGTGGGCACATTTTCAAGGTGAAGCAAGATATTTCTCAGACTTAGTCACTTTTCCTCACCTTCGCCAGGTCCTCTGTGCCTTACTATAAATAGTAAGTCTCTTGATTTTCACACCTCCAAGGCTTAGAATGATTTGAGATTTTAGACACTGCATCTTCACAACCTTGTTGGCCTATTGACACTTCCTGCTTGGGTTGGCCTTCTATTTTTAGCCCATTTTTGAAGGTGGTTTGCTATTTATAGAAACTGCTTGCTTTTGATACTTCCACAACTTCGTTTGATTTGAAATTTGAATGACGTGCTCCTCACCACGTGACCTGCCTGCCGACATCAGCACATGCTGCTGATTTGCTATTTTTAGCCTGTTTCCAAAATGACTTAGTATAAATAGTAAGTGCTCCGTTTTAGTTCAAATTTTACCAGCAGATAGCTTAAAGGATGCTGATCGCGGTGGTATACACCGATTTTCGAAAATTCTGACTTTTTACCCCTCTTTTCGGGCTCCGAAGCTGGAAACCCTAATTTGTTCTTCATGCATATCAAATGATCTCCATTTGTTCTCGTTTCTGCTGCATTGCAATCAGCTCGTGATTCTGAAGTGTTGGGAGGCGGCTGCCGGGACGCACCTGCTAAAAATAGTAAGTTCCCAAATGAGTGGTTATCTCCGTTTGCATGTCATATCACTACGAAGCTCTCGAAAAACCCATAAGGAATATGTAGACATGCAAAGAAAACCTTGACATGCAAACCCCAAAAATAGCCTCAAAATACTGAACTCTGAAAGTCGTTATCTCATTTTGCATGTTATACTGTCGTGAAGGTCTTTGAAAACCCAGAAGGAATCTTCAGACATGCGTTGAAAAATTCTTCATATAACCCCTAAAATTTGCTCTGGAAGTTGGACTGCTAAAAATAGTAAGTTGTCTATTTCAGCTCAGAATTTGCCAATGAGCAGCTTCACATGTTCTAAATGCAGTGTGACTGTTAAAACTTCAAAATGCTGAGGGAATGCCTTGAATTGCACACTTACTAAAAATAGTAAGTTGCCAGAATCTGATGAAATTTCAGTGAAAACCTACTGGAAACATACTGACACCAATGTTAGCCTCAAATTTCAATTTATTCACCCCATTTGACCACAAATTGGTTGGAAAGTTCAAAACCCTAATTCTGATACTTGGCCAAATTTCACGTTTAAATTCAATGACAGGCACGCCCCCCTAGAAGGAAGACCAGAGAAAAGAGACAGAGACAAAGAGAGAGAAAAACCAAAGCCAAAAAGACCAGAATGGAGCAAAAATTAGGGGTCCCCATCTTGAATGGGGCGATGTGTGAAAAGGTCACAACATCTGGCATCCCCACGGGAAAGTGTTGAAAAACACTTCAAGAATTGAACCTTGATTACATCTTCCTCGAACCATCATACAGAAGGATACTTACTCAAAAGGGGAGAAGAATTCGACATTGGATCAGAACACTTTCATCTAAGACCCTCTGAGTGTGTGCATTCATTCCATCTCTAAGCCATCTCGACTTCCGGAATCGGCCGCAGTAGGTTATATAAATATCTTAACTTCAAAAGCATCCTGGACATCGCCTCGCTGCCAGTCAGGCGTCCATAGCCCCAACGAGGTTGTCGCTACAATTCTCACGAATATTGCTCCATTGCCGGCCGGGCATCCATAGCCCCGGTGGAGTTACTCGTATGTTTCCAAAACCAATATTTCATAATATTTCTTTCATTTTTACTTTCTTTCTTTCTCGTTTTTCAGATATTCCTTTTAAGCACATTTTCTTTTCTTTTGATCCTCCGTCAATTCCACAATTGGCTGGCAGGCAATGAAGCCTCCAATGGGTTTGAGAATTGTAGTGGCGCTGAAGCAAGACATAAAATTTTCACTTGCCAAGACCTTTCCCAAGAAACCAAAATGACTTAGAACAGAGATAGGGAAGATTTTTAAGGTCTTTAGACTCATGTGTTAAGACACAATAATGGGTTAACCTCCCAAGACGAGCTTATTCCAAACTGGATGATGACAAGAGGAAAACAGCCTTAGTCTTTTCAAAAATTTGCACAAATTCCAGTGGAAAGAAACCACATTGTGAAAGTTAAAACCATCATCACCCCCTTCACAACGGGAAACCCTAAAATCCTTTCCCATTCCAAACCAAAACCACTTGAGTGGACAACTCAAGGGAAGAACGCCAAACCAAAAACCCCAAAGGGCGACAAACCAAAACCAAAACCGAACAAACCGACAAGCAAACAGAAAAGCAAACAGGAAAGCAAACCTAAATCTAATTATATTACAAAGAAGGCTCTCGGAGAGAACCTAGGACTGGAAATAATGCTTGAGGAATTTCCCATCGTTTGGCAATGGGATACCCCCTCCTGTTCGCATCCGTAACTTGAATGCATTATCTCCCAAGATCTCAGAAGCTTGACAAGGGTCCAACCATGACCTGTTCATAACTCTTTGATGCCTAGCCAAACTTTCCAAAGCTTCATCCCTTTTCCTCCCCAAGTGCATCGACTGAGACAGCCTTGTTTGAATCTGGCCCTCTCCCTTATTGACTTCTCCACATTCTTCTTCTAGAGTGACTTGTTGAGTAATCTTTGGGACTTGCTTCAAGGAGATCTTACTCACGGGACCCGTATTCTCTGAATGGGGAGCCTTGTGGACTCTACATGAATTGGGTAACAATAAATCTTCGATGGAGGCATTTTTTGCCTCTTGCTTTACACCTTTTAACACAGAATCTCTGAGCATCCTTTCATTCTCATCCCCACTTGAATCGTTTTCAATCAATACTTTAGTGGAGGCAGGCGTATCTTCTAAAATCTTTTCTTCTTTCGAACTTTGCAACATGAGGACTTCTTTCTTAATGGGCCTATATGAACCCAAATCAGTTTCTATGAACAAAATATCACTATTTTCACCACATTCTGTGATCATCAATTTGAGCCGCGGTGTACTTTCAATTTTTATCTGATTTGGAACTCCTCTCCAAGGCAACCACATGTGGGAGAAGTCAGTTGTGATGTATCCATTTAGCTTTCTGGACCAATCTCTACTCCATAGCATGCCATAACCATCAGGTATATCCACAACTGATATGTCAATGCGACTTTGAATTCTGGGATCCGCTTCCAGCTGCATGTGGATGCTATTTAATTCTCCTACAACTGGAACTTCAATCTTATCCAGCTGAGTCACCTTCTTGTTGGTCTGGAGCAGAATTATACCTAACGCTTGACATACCTTCAAAGGCATGACATTACTTGATGCACCAGAATTGATCAAACAGTTATGCAATAACTTCCCAAAAATTCTAACTGACACTAGAAATGGGGCTGGCTCATCCTTTCACTGATAAAATACTACTGGCCTTTTCTTTTCATTTGCTGAGGCATTCTTACTTTCATCTTTTCTATTCGATTGAAATTGACTGTCTCAGACAACCTCTTTTTGATTCTCCTTCTGCTCTGTGAGAACATTAGGTTGAGCCCTCTCCTTAATCTTTGCTTCTGGCTTCTTAGAAGTGTTCGAAGAACCTTGTACCATACCAATGAAATTTTGAGGTTGCTGCGGAGCCTCCCAAGTGTCAAATGGCGCGTGAGGCACCTCTTCTACCACATTCGTATTTTGTGCGGGATGAGACTGTGTGATGATAGGAGGGTTTCTTGGTGCACTGGTTGCATCTTGGGATGTACTTCTCACAACTGGCGTTTCATACAAACTTCCCAGAATTGTATCTCTAACCTCTGAAATCTTCATTAGCTCATGTAGGGAGAGACTAACCTTCATCCTTTTGAATTCTTCTAGTATATAAGAGCCAAGTCTTTTCACGTCCTCTCTAGGAAGACTCTCCTTTTGTCCTTGCCCAACTTGATGAACGGGCTGCTGAATAGCTTGTTGTCCACTTCCACCTTGTGTTACATTCTGTCGCCTGTACTCTGGAGAATCTCTTGGTAAACTTGGGTTGTTGCTCGCATTGGGGTGCGGCGGAGTTGTAAAATTATTTGGAGGTACCGATGACATCAGAGGTTCACGTTGTTGGTGGTAATTTCTCTGATATACTTTAGGAGCTTCACCTCTAGTAGTTTGAAAAGCTTGTACCTCCCTTCTTCCTTCTACCGAGACGCTATTGTTGAGAGGCGGAAAAACATAATCATCTCTATGAAGAGGCTCCTTTGGTGATGCATACGTGGCGTGAACTTCTGATGGTATTTGAAACTCTGGCATCCCCACGGGACCGTTCGCTGAAGCTGATGGAAATTGGTGATTAACTGGTGGGGGCGTGTAACTCTGAAACTCAGGCGGGAAATTGCAATCTTCTATTATCAATGCCTGATCATATTTGGGTGCTGGGACTAATTCATATCCCGTAATTGGAGGGTTATCTGTGGCCTCTGTATTTCTTGCTGTACTCTTGAGAATACCAGCCACAGTTTGGAATTCGTGACACTGAAGCTCAGAGTGCTGGTTCGTGTTATGTAACCTACACCATCCTGATGAGGTAGTTTCGGCCATATAAATTCTATCCGCAGGACGGTTTTCAGGAGGTGGCAGATTGTCCAATGGTGATGGGACACCTCCATTATTGGGCCTTGTATTCAAGGACCTCTTCTGAAATCCCTGATTGTTATTTTTATACCCATAATTGTTTTCATGATTGTATCCTTGATGGGTATCCTGATGAATTTGAGGATTATTTTGATATTCTCGATTAGCACCTTGGTGTGCCTGATAATTTTGTGGCATAGTTTGTGTCTGATTATTTTGATTTTTGAGGTGAGTCACCTTAGCTGACAGCCTCTTCACTTGTTCTATCAAATCTTTTATTTCATCTTTCTCCTCTGGAGTTTTCACTGGCGGCACTGTGTTCTGGAGATAAACAGGCTGTGTAACTTGCGTCTGGGACAAAGGCATCCCAGGATGGAGAACTAACTGACTTGATGGTGCTTGCACTTGATAAGCTGGCTGTGGAATTGCATTCAGCGCCGGAACTTGTTGATTCCATGTTGAGCCAATCGTTGGCATTTGATTGTTTGCGGTGACTAGGCTAGTATATAGTGAGGGTCCAGTTGTATTTTGTCCTAAACCTTGACTTACTTCAATAGCTTTAGCATAAGCTTGATTCATGTCTCCCGGAGTGGGGTGAGATCTCACGAACATTGCAGTCAAAGGATCAAGTGTTGAATAGTAGCTTTCTCGAGCATCAGCAACAACATAAGGAGCGCGTAACCTTGTGAGGGCCTTCTGAAATCTATTTGTTGTACCCCAAAATTAAAATTTTTGTTACACTTAGACATTTTGAAGAAATGAGAAAAAGTCTTGTCAAATCAGTCAAAAAGGTCAAAATTTGGGTGTGCATGTCTTGCATGAGGGGTTAAAACGCAAAATTTTCAATTTCTGACGATCTGGGTCTGCTAAGAGCAGCTTAACCTACAAAACCCAGATCTCAGTTTTTCATCCCTAAATTTTAGGAAAACTGCTATTTTTAGAAATTTTCTCGAAATAGTAATGTTTTTCTGGGTTTCTTTCAAAACGGATACTGGCAAAATTTTCTAAAAATAGAAAGTTGGTCCGACAGGGTCTGAACTGATTTTGATTGGCTCAAAATGTGTCTGTATCAGGCTGGTGCAGTCAGAATCTTCAAATAATCAGTTTTGCCCTACTGGGTCTATTCTGCTTTTTCAGAAGCGTATCTGGACCTCCAAGGTCATCAATGGAGGTCATCCGACTGCCAGGCGTCAATTTCAGCACTTAAACTTCCAGCAGAAAGTGAAACAATGAACATGCACGAAGAACGAGGAAGAGAGTTGAAAAGTCGTGAAAATTTTCTAACACTGCTGAGTTTGGGCGCCCCTGTTGAAGAAAGGTGCCCACCTTTTTAGGGCATCAGATGAGTGAATTAGGGTTAGAATCTCCAATGGAAGTTGCTCAGTATTCAGTCAGCTTCGCGATGAATATCCCCATCAGAGCATCCGACAATCCAGTCTTCGGCGAATTCGAGTCAAAGTGGAAGGTATAGAATGAAGATCTGAAACTTGAAGAAGATGAAGTTGAAATTTTTTCTAAGTCTGGAGAAACTGGGTGCCCTAGGTGAAGAAAGGCGCCCAACTTTTCAAAGGTTCAAACAGATGAACTTGCAGTCAAGGCTATAACGAGATGTCTTCAGAATGCAACAGGCTTTCCAGTGAGCTATCCAGCATGACAAACGGAGCTCGCAGTCATCAGATTCAAGGGGCCGAACAGAGGGTCAGACGAGAGTTGAAAAGAGAAATCCAAAAGCAAAGGTGAAAAATGTGAAAAATAAACTAACTCTGGTGAAGTTGGGCGCCCCAGCTTGCCAGGGGCGCCCAAGCTTTTGAGGACCTAAAATCTGTCTTTTGACAAGTGTTTCTAGAAGACCCCTCCTGAAATCTTCTCAGTTTCGCAACGAGCCCAGACATTCATCAATCCGACGCCCGGAGCTCGAAATTCAACAAGATCGCCCGTAGAAGTGAAAGACATGAATAAATTGAAATTTTTTCTAAGTCTGGTAGAAGTGGGCGCCCCAGTTGAAGAAAGGCGCCCAAACTTTAAGGCCTTCAAATGATGGAATTTGCAGAAGTAGCATCCAAGAGTGCCTCATCAAAATCAGTCTGGCTATCCAATGAAATATTCAGACAGTCAGTCGGATCATCATCGCTCCCGGAATCGAGGATTCATTAAAAAATCAAAGGGAGAAGGAAGAACTTGGAAATCAAAAAAATGGCTAACACTGAAGAAGTTGAGCGCCCTTAGAAGGAATGTGCACCCGTGAATTCGAAGGTCAAAATCTAGTTTTTAGCATGAGGTGCCTCCAGAACATCCTTCTCAGTTTTAGTCAGGCTCCGCCGTGAACCACTCAACTCGCCTGTTGGGTTGATTTGTCAACGGGAAATCAGAGGTGAAGTAGCCTGTCAAAATGGAGAAAAGTTGAAAAAGTTAAAATTTTGACTAACACTGGTGAAAATAAGCGCCCCTCTTGGAGAAAGGCGCCCAAGGTTTCATGCCTTAGAGAATTTTTGGAAGTTTTCAAAATTTCAAAATTTGCAAGAAGAGAAGGATGGCGTCCAAGTTCAAGGGACTGAGATTTAGGGTTTTGAAAATAAAAGCAAAAACAAAACAAAACCTAAATCAAACCCTAAGTCTATTTAACACTTCTTTTCAATGTATTTTTCATTATTTTTGCAGGTAGCATCCAGAGGAGAAAGTTGGAGCAGCAAGTTTGAAGAATTTTTGTGATTCAAGAATCCATAGTTGCTGGTTTTACATCAGATTTTTCAGACCAGCAAGCATAAACCCTTGCCTTTTCATTCTTCTTGTTCCAGAAGATCAAATTTTTCAAGCAGAAGGCCAAGGCTTTCAATTTTTCAGTCATCTGGGTCTTTTTGCCTCAATCTTCTGAAGAATTTTTCAAAAACTTCATCGAGTTGCAGCAAGTGCTTTTATCTTGCATGTTAGTAAAAACCTCAGTGCATTGAAATTTCATCCATCTGGGTCCTTTCCAATCAGTCTTCTGAAGAAAACCCATATCGCAGCTTTTTTCAAAAAAGTTCAAAAACCTAGGGTTGGCTGCTTTTTCGATCAGACGTCAGGGTTTTGCAAATCTAATCAACTGGGTCCATTTCTAGTCATATTTTGAACAAAACCCAGATGCCAACTTTTTTCGGGAAAAATTGAAGAAATTAGGGTTTGCTGCTTTTTTAGGCAAAATTCAAAATTTTCAAAAACGGACGATCTGGGTTGTCTTGTATCGATATTTTGAACAAAACCCATATCTCAGAAAAATTTCTCAAAAAATTTGTCCGTTGGACACAAAAATCAGCATTCTAAAAATAGAAATTGTTCAAGACTTGTCTAAACCAAGGCGAGTTTACAGTCATTCTTCGAGTTTTCTGAAATGGAGTACACTCCTAATGTTTTCAAGTCCAAATCAGCTCTCTTTCACAATTATATCAAAACAGCTGAGACAGACTTGCATCATGTCAAGCCGGTGTTCGATCTACATGCCTTGGAGAGAGCAGGGAACATTTCAATCAAGAACCTGGGACATTCTGGACTCCTCGCAGCAGCGTCTATTCCTATATCAGTTCAGAGCCTTGAGTTCGTAATCGCTTGCATTAAGCATTACAACCCGGCTACTAGGGAGATCCAGTCAACAGACGGTAGATTGATTTGCAGTCTAAAGCCTGATATGGTCGAAAGGTGTTTTTCATCCCGTGGCCTGAAAGTGTAACTCTTTCAAGGGATGAATGTGAAAAATGTGGAATATGCATAAAGATAAATATAGCAAGAAGATTGCACAGAGATGGATGAAAGAAAAACATAAGACATTGCCCAAGAATGTCGGGCAGGAGAATTCAGGGACGAGGTTGCATCATCATCACTTTGCTCAACAGGGTCACTGGCTCAAAAGGCCACCAAGTTCCAACCTTGGATGTTTTATGCCATACCTCACATCATGAAGAAGACCGAGTTTTATGATTGGCCTACTTTGATTAGTGACTGCCTACATCAGCAAATAACAGAATATTTCCAGTTTCATGTATTCCACATGGTGTCATACCTAGTCTACCTGGTGGCCTATCAAGGTCAATTCAGAGGGTTGAACACGAAGGATCATTGAGCGTACAACACATATATAACTATTATCCTCAACTGGAATTCATAAAGTCGTTGCACCACTACAAAAGGGTGAACGAGGCATTCTTGATGTACACAGTGTGGGACTTAGACAACGAATTGCACGTCCGCATCTCTTCAGTTGCCAGGGCAGCAATGGCGGAATGGGCAGATTGGTTTATACAGTTTCCTACCTTTACCTATCTCAGGGTCTATGGTTATTCAGGTGCCCCGCTCATGTTGCCAAGGTATCCGTCAGATGAGGTCATCTTCATGGAGTTCTTGAGGCAGGCTCACGGTGTCCACACAGTCTTGAGAAATAGAAAGAAACCCTCTCTTCACTTTCCATTAGGGTTGGGTATTTATACATGCAGGACTGCTGCAGATGCCAGGACAATTGGAGAAGGATTAGATAAATTCGGTCTCAAAACCTATAGTGAGAGGCGATCATTTGATCCTCATGGTGTCTACGCTGGCCGATTGGAGAAGAACTATAATCACATACCCGCACTTGAAGATTTTTGGGCTAACTGTGCAGATGAGTTTGAAGTGCGAAGGCGTAGTTACAGCAGGCTAACTCTTCATCAGATGAAAGACTGTTTAAATGAAGATATAGAAGGGCTCTCTGATGATGATGAAGATGTGCTTCTACCGATGTACACTCAGAAACGAATCGAAGATCAGCCCCTTCCACAAGTTAATTGGGCAAACAAGGAATCTCTTTCAGTTGAAGACAGAACAAAACAAGTCATTGAGTATAGTAAGGTTTTCTTAGTGCTTAAAAGGAAGAACTCTATTCCAGTAGTAGAGCCGCCAAGGATAATTCCCTCTTCTTCCAGAACACAGGCGAAAGGAAAGGGTAAAAGTCAGTCTCAAGATGGCGTCAAAGGTTGTAGATCAAATAAAAATGTAAAAAGAAGGTTGGATTTCTCGGGCATAATCATACAGGAACAGTCTACAGTCGATTCAGAAGTTCCTCCTGTCGAGCCCGTACCTCAAAATGAAGCAGAGGAGCCACCTTCAACACATGATTCTGTACCTTTGACGGGTTCTTCACCAATTCACATTGATCTTGATATCGAAGATGATGAAGAGATTGCAGCAGTACCTCCTGAGGAAGTTAGTAAAGATACTACTGTGTCTTGGCTTGAGAACTCCTTAGGAAGGGTTAGGAGAAGGCCTTCATATCAAGTGAGTGTTGATGATCTCGATAACATCTATCAGGAACCTCCTAAGAAGAAGGCAAAGAAGCAAGTTCACTTTGATAGGAATCCTAATAACGAGATAGTCGTGGAGACTGCAGTGCCCCCAGAAGATAAGAATAGGGAAGAGGTGAATATGGATGATTTCGTCATGGTCAAGGCTAATCTCGGTAGAAATACCAGACATGCAGATTTGAGTCTCTTCAAAGTTGTATCCGAAAACTTTCATGAAAGAGTGCTTAAAGATGGAGAAGACAAGGCAGCCCTCAAGGCTGAAAATCAACAGCTTAGACTTTTTATTTCTAACCTTGCTCGTGGTTCTTCACAAACAACTCAGTTGCTGCCCCAGGTCTTGGAGACACCAGCTGATCACCATCAGTTAAAACAGCTGGTCATATGTGGGAAAGAGACTCAGGAGTGGATCGAGAGCTTCATTGTTAGAGGAAAGGAGATTTTAGCTCGGATGTTCCAGTTGAGAGAAAACGCTCATGAGCTTCGTCAAGGCATCCAAGGATTTGAACAAACATTGGCTGAAGTAAAACCTAGGCATGAGATTATCATTGCTGATTTAGACACAGCCTACGGTTCAGCAGTTTCAAAGGAGCACAAAAGACAAATCCTTGCTTGGAGAGAGCGTCATGTTTTCAAAGTTAAAACTTATGAGAGGATATTCGAAGAATTCATCATCTACAGACAAAGGGTGGTTGAAGCTCTTCTTTTCATCAGCGAATTCGTCATAGAGATCCCCTCTCAGTATAGTCTTGAAGACGGTTCCTACGTCGGGCTTGAGGAGGTGCAAAATCAGTTCCAGAATGTTGTTCATAGTTGCAGTCCAGTTGGGGGAAGGATAGGCCATATTTCAGTGATGTCAGCAAAGTTCGATAAAGCAGCCAATGAGGTCGAAGATTTCTTGAGATCTATTGCAGATGCTGAAGATATTCTTGAAAAGCGGTGTTTTGCTGTTGATGGCATAAATGCACCGAACCGGGACACAATCTCTAACTTCCTAGCGGATGTGATCGAGCTTTAAAGAAGCTTTCTTCTAGAAGCTTTGTTTCCCGCTTTCTTTCTATTCTTGGAATAATCTTTATCCATTCTTTGAGGATAGAAAGAAGATAAGATGTAATAGTTGGCGTTTCCCGCTTTTTCTGCTTTCTAGGGTTTTATCTTTCTAGATTTAGTAATAAAGCTTGCTTGCTGAGCAAGCCCTAGATTGTGAAAGCAAGGAGATTTTAGGTTCCCTACCTCTGTGTCTATAATAAGAGCCTTTGCTCATTTAGTTTTAAGCGTGCTAGTGAGAACAAAGCTGAGCCTATTGTGCCTTCTATTTGTTGCTCAAGTATTGTTCATTTGTGTTGTGATAAGCAAATTGTTGAGCCTCTTTAGCCAACAAGGAGTTAGTAAGATTGCTGTTTTCTATTGTGTTAAGAATAAGTTTGCAAGCCTCCTTAGCTGCAATTTCTTGTTCAAGGCATGTTAGAAGTGAGCTTTGTTTTAGAGATTTGAGTAATAAAATCATGAGCCTCTTTTGCCTTGGTCTAAAATCTCAGATTTCCGTTATCAGTGTTCTACTTTTATGATCTTTATTTCAGCTTGCAGTGAAGTGTGTAGGTGTTCGTTGAAAGAGAGATTGTTGAAGTATCTTTGTCAGAGAATCTACCTTGTTAATTTCTAACTTCTCTTGCTCTGCTATTACTTGAGAGGTTAGGAACGTTTTTAGTTTAAGTTAGTCGTAGTTTAACTTCTTATCAGAAAATCTCAGCTGCGGCGTTTGTGTTTAAAAAACCTTGTGCTCTAAGCTGATAAAAAAGATAGGCAACTTAGTTTTAGTTTACTTTCTTTCAAACACCATCAGCAAGAGGGAGCTTCCCCTCCTAATTTGAAGAGTAGTTTATCTGTGCATAGCTGTCTGTTTTCAAATCCACATTCCAGAGGTGCGAATTTAAATGCCAACACTATTGTTGAAGGCATGGATGGGCTCTTGGTTCTGTCTTCTTACTTCTGCAAATTGACGATAAAGCTCTACAAGGGTGATTGGTATACCAAACTTTCCGATGAAGGCTTCCTTCATCTGCTCCCATGTTCTTATAGACCCCACTGGTAAATGAATGAACCAAAAATTAGCCTCTTCTCCCAAAGAATATGGAAATAGGCGGCAAGCCACGTCTGCATACCCAATTTGCCTATTGCATAAATGATCCTCGAACATTTTGATATGATCCTCAGTAGAACGATTTGGATCACTGACTTGATACTTAGTGCAGAAGTGCTCTGGATTCTTTGGCATGTCATGGTAATCAATAAACTCAAGGGGAGATGGGTTGGTAACCAACCATGTAGCATCGTTTGGAGCTGGTTGACCTCCTGGTTGACCTCTTGGTTGGGCCATTGCTTGAACTGGCTGTCGCCACTGGTACACAATAACTTGGGTTGGCTATTGTACAATAGCTTGAACTTGTTTTGGCTGAGCAAACCTCGAAGCACTAGGTGGAGTTCTAAATAAGCTTGAAATTTCTTCTCTGCTTTCTTCGCTTGATTGAACTTCTTCGTTTGGTAAAAAATCTTCACTTGAATGAACTTCTTTGTTTGATGAATCTGCTTCGCTTGATTTAGCCTCCTTACTTGAATGACTTTCTTTCTTCTTCCTTGATCTCGTAGGTAGCTCTAACTCCACAAAATCTTTATATGAACTGGGCGTAGACCTCAAGATTCTCTTCAACTTGTCTGGCGAAAATAAATTGATACGATCCAGGATGTAGCTGCTTCTTCTATTGGCCGTGCGTGGGATTGTTCAATCCTGAGAGAACACCATCTTGTTTCATGATAATTTTCTCCAATAAAAATTTTCGTATTTCAAACCCTTTCTTCTTCAACACAACCGAATGTTGTAGCTGTTAGTGCCCTCATTCTAGCGCCAATTCTGTTGAAGTGGTTTTTGCGACTACACCAACACAGAATAAAGTCGCCAACGGCTACTCTATCCTCTCTAGAACAAAGTTTCTTGCATGCTAAGATTGAGAGATAGATCATACATTTAACTCCAAGGTTCCTTTAATGCGAATAGTCTTAGTTGGCTTGACGTGATTTTGCTGGTATTTCAAGGGGACTTACACAATTGTTCGACAGCTGACAACAGACATTGGATTAAGGGATTTCGTGTAATTTGGATGATTTGGCAAGTGAGCACAAGTTTCCTAATTCTAACCAGAAATGAACTGAATTTAAAATGAATGTAGGGATAAGAATGTTCTAGTCTATTCTAAAGCGTGGGACACGGTGATCAATTCTCACAGACTTCAACCAAGCTCCATTTTGCGTCACTTTGGACAGCTTCTGCGGAACTGGTGCAATCTTCAAAGTAGTGACTCAAGATGTTCAGATCACGATCTAGCATGAAGACACCATCACAACGACGCATGCCAACATATAAACCATAATCGAAGTTAAGTTTCACAAAGTTCCAATTGACGACCAAGGCAAACCCACCGTCAGCGAATCCGCTAGTGGTATGGACAAGCAAAGTCTTGTTCAAATCGAGCACCACATTCCACAATTACTAAGTAGTTGCATGAAATGAAATCTACTTTACTTTACACTACTTGAAGTCGAAGGTATGAAGAAACCTCACTAGCTACTTATAACAAAGATGAATTCGCCATTCAATGAAAGATCTTTTATTACAATAGTTTTCGCAACAATCTCTTACAAAGTTTTCAAAGGAAAACTTTCCTTCTCCTTCAAACTATGCTATGCTAAGATGTTACAATTAAAGTGTCTCTGCTCTACTCTCTACTCTGATCTCTAAGCTTTGCTTCTACTTCTCATGAGATACAAATGAGGGGGACTCCCCCTTTTATAGTTGGCCAAGTCCAACGGACTGCTTAGATTACAATTGGCTGGATGGCCCAGATTGTGCCACCTCAGCCCTAAACAAGATTGTAATGTCCTCTTCTTGAGCATGATCTTCTCTGATGACCGTTGGCCTATTCTGGAGACCCGTAGGCTACTGGGACGGTTTGATTAGGGTTTCTTGTGTGGGGATTGCGGTTGCTCGTGAATTGGTGTTCGAACTGCGGATTCCTTCTGGGTTTTTTGTGGGCTTCGCAATTATATGTTTCTTTGGGCATTCTGAGCACTTTCTAGAATTTACTATTTTTAGTAAATTCTATTTCTGGCAGTGGTCCTTTTGGTCTCGGCACAGTTGACTTTCCTCTTTAGTCGACTCAATTGGTTTATTCAGATTTTGGCTTCGGGATGCAGTTTCAGAGAGATAAGTTCATTTCACTTAAATAACAATATATTTTAATGTTATATTACCCCTTGGCCTAGTCTATTGACTTAATGTTGTTTTAAAAAGTGGTCTTTTAAGGGTGGTGCCATCATTGAGATTATTTTATAATTATTAAGGTTGAATTAAAGCCTTAAGTTGGATGCCATTATTAAAGTGATGAATTTAATTAAAAGAAGTCAAATTGAAGCTTTGAAGAAAAGGACGCCATCTTTTGGAGGATTAGGGTTTGACTCTAAAAAGAAGGTTAGGGTTTCGAGAAGATCAACGGCAAATTATAAAAGGAAGCCTTTGGGTCTCTTTTCATCATCTTTGGTCTATGCCATTGTTATGCTGCCGAAATGGTTGCTGGATTGCTTCGAGGAATGAATGCCTCCTAGCCTTGGCTCGACTTCGTGCTTGAGAGATAGCACCTAGTGGAGAGGTTTGCTTATTTTGAGTGTTTTCGGTAGTAAGGTTTGCATTGTAGTGTTGTTTTGCCATTAGAAGTTCAGTTTATTGCATTTTATGTCATTTTCCGGAGTTGCTGATAACAGGGCTGAATCTGCAGTTTCACTCATAAATCAGAAAACAAAAATAATCTCATTCTGGGTATTGTGTCTTATTGGT
The DNA here is from genome assembly GCA_007258455.2 of Sequoia sempervirens. Lineage (NCBI taxonomy): Eukaryota > Viridiplantae > Streptophyta > Pinopsida > Cupressales > Cupressaceae > Sequoia > Sequoia sempervirens. The sequence continues at coordinate 79,291 of VDFB02239462.1, read as the reverse complement.
AAGGGCGCCCCTTCATGAATATTTGCAGATTTTAATACGAAGCTTATGATTTTATAATGCAAATTCGTCATTCCTTGAAGTCCGTACTTTCTAGAGTGCATTGGGATTCGTGTCAGTAATTAATAACCATTTTTAGATGCCATTTCTTATTACTAAGTTAGGCGCCATCATTTTGAGGGTCCGTTGCATCAGATTTGAGATCATTTGGGTGAGAAATGAGAGAGTTATGAGCATATTGCTAGGGATTTGTGTTGCTGGTTATGATATTCATGTTGCTGGTCTGTCAAATCAGATTTGAGAAATCTGCATCTTCCTTATTGGATTGGTGTTGAGAGTTCCTTAAAGGCTATGCGAAGGATTCCTTGTTGTTGCAACATTTTTGAAGAGCATCTAATACTTGATCTTGCAGGCAATAATATCTATTGTAAGCTGGCAGTAGTACTGACAGCAGTTCTTTAATATTGCTTTACCATGATTTGTAATACTCATTCTTGCATTCTGTAATTGCAAATGTATTTCTTTATCTCCGCCCTATGGTAGCTCCTTTCCCACTCCGGGTTAGAAAGCACATTCTGGGTGTCGAGTTACTTTCAACATTCTAGCTTATTTCTCTTCAAAGCATTGTAAATTCTGTTATCTCCGCCATATGGTCGCCTCATTTCCATATTGGATTGAGTAGCACATACGTGGTGTTGAGTGTGCTTTCAGTATATTAGATTGTAGGGATCCTCTGACCACATGCTCGTCGTTCGCCGGCGCATTCTTGGTTAGAGTTCTTGCATAAGCATTTTGATTGAGACCCTCTGACCATATGCTCGCCATCATCGGCGCCATTCTTGGTTAGAGTTCCTTCAGCTTAGTTTCTGCATTCAGATCCTCTGACCAATGCTCACACCTTGCCCACATCTGGATCCTGGTGTACATCCTGGTTAGAGTTGTTTCAGTATCGTTTGGGGTTTAGCTGCTAACCTTAACGGGTGCATTGGTTTGTAACTTGCAATTGAAAAAGTTAAAAAAATTTGGCTTGGAATATTTCAAAGATTCACCCTAAAAACCGCCACCAAGAGGAGTGGGGTAATAAATGAGTTATTAATGTCCATCATCCCTCTAGAAGATTCCTACTTTGAAACGCGTTCACACTGTTCTTGATTTTCTTCTTGACATTGTTCTTCAACCTTGCTCGAGCTTCCATTCTTTTCTCCATCTTGAGTTTTGAAAACATTTCTTCTTTGTCACTAAGTCTCAACACTTAGCCATTTTCTTGCAACTTTTCTTCCTTCGAGGTTGAAACGTCATCTCGGATCACTTGCTTTATCTTCCTAAGTCATCATCATTTGGTCTCGACATTCCTCCTGCAAAACAAGCAAGGAGAAGAGCATTAGAACACTTCATAATATAAACTCAAATTACTTACCGGGATTTTCATGCTCTAACTTCCAAGCGTTCATCATCTTCACCAGCCAACTTCGTGTTCAAATTCTTCATGCCTTAGCCAAATTTCCAACTCAAGCTCGAGAAAAATGCCTTCATCAGGAATTCGATTAAAAATCATCTAGGCGATCAATTTCAAATTCATCCACCAAGGCACTTTATCTTCACAAACATTTCTTTCCTTACCTTAGAAAATTTCACCAAATTTCCTTAGAAGATTCATCAACCTAGTGCCCATCAAAAATTTCCATCTTGAAGGCTGCAGCGAAGCATGGAAGACTTTTAAAATCAACTTTTTATCGGAGATCTTCAATACCCAGAAGAAAATTTTCTTTAGAATTTGTCAAATTCATGGGTGTACAATGAACGGGTTCATTTGATTTTCTTGAATTTTGAACCTTGGAAAATAATTTTTTTAAACAATTTTTTTTTTCGTTCTTCGATCCTGAAGTATTTCTTCGCTCTGACTTGGAAATTTTTTATTGTTCCTACACTGCCAACATCTTTTGACTTCATCCTTGGCAATTTTGTTCGTGCCTTAAGAAAATTTTATCACTTCACCAGACTTAGGCATGATTTTCCTAAGAAAAATATTTTGTGCCTTAGAGAAAATTTTAAAATCACCAAGCACTCTTGAATTTTGCCTCATAAATTTTATTCAACTTCGTTCATCTTGCCTATGAGAATTTTTTTTTTATTTCAACTCATTTAGAATTTTTTTTTTTGAAAGCACACCATACTCGACATGTTTTATTTTTCATCCCCCATTAATAGCTCCAACGCCTTACATATTATATTCATCACCTTTACATTTTGGGCACATATTAGACTTCATGAGGGATATTCAACTTGCCTTAGAAAAAAAATTCATTCAAATCTCCAGCTTACAAACTTGGGCGCATATCACACTTCACCACCCTACATACCTCTTGGCGCATTTGAAACTTAAAGGTGAATATTCAACTATGCCACGCCTAGCAATATTTCACTTTCCACTCACCACCTTTCTTATTTGGGCGCATATCACATGTAGAGGAGAATAACACATTTCTAACGCCTAGCATCAACTCTATACCTTGGGCGCATTTTGAGCTAGAGGAAAGGATAACATTCATGACGCCTTCCCCTTTGACTTGTTGACTTCTCAAACATGGGCGCATTAAGCACTTGATGGAGGATAAAATTTGACACTTAGAAACTTTTTGCATGTCTTGAGAGCGTATTTAGCTTAGTGTGAAGGATAAAACATTGATGTGACCCTTGAGCTTCCTTGTTTTTGTCTTCACATGCTCTGTTTTGGGCGCATTTTGGCCTAGGAGGAGGATGAAAATTGTTGACTCCTTTGACTTCTTCCCTTTTGGGTGCATTCAAGCATGCATGAAGGATGGGCGCATTTTGGGGGGGGTGGAGGATATTTCAACACTTAGAATTTTTTTTGCTATCAACTCCCTCAAGGTGGGCACATTTTGATGGGTGAGGAGGATGAAAAACTTTGACCTTTTGACTTTCTCTTGTTGAACTTCTTAGCATGGGCGCATTTTACTAGTGGAGGAGGATGAAAATTTACACTTAGAAGATTTTGCATGTATCTTTCACCAACTTTTCCTTGGGCGCATTTTGGCATGAGAGGAGGACGAGTTTTATACTTAGAAACATTTCCAACATGAGACCTTGAGCTGGGCACATTTTGCCATGGGAGGAGGATGAAAACTCATGCCTTAGAATTTTTTTAACTTTCTTCCTGAGGATGGGCGCATTTTGCCTAGGCAGGAGGATATTTGAACACTTGAAAACTTTTCTTACTCTCCAGCTAAAGTGGGCGCATTTTCAAGGTGAAGCAGGATATTTCTCAGACTTAGTCACTTTTCCTCGCCTTCGCCAGGTCCTCTGTGCCTTACTATAAATAGTAAGTCTCTTGATTTTCACACCTCCAAGGCTCAAAATGATTTGAGATTTTAGACACTGCATCTTCACAACCTTGTTGGCTTGTTGACACTGCCTGCTCGGGTTGGCCTTCTATTTTTAGCCCATTTCTAAAGGTGGTTTGCTATTTATAGAAACTACCTGCTTTTGATACTTGCACAACTCCGTTTGATTTGAAATTTTAATGACGTGCTCCTCACCACGTGACCTGCCTGCCGACATCGGTGCATGCTGCTGATTTGCTATTTTTAGCCTGTTTCCAAAATGACTTACTATAAATAGTAAGTGCTCCGTTTGAGTTCAAATTTTACCAGCAGATAGCTTAAAGGATGCTACTCGCGGTGGTATACACCGGTTTTCAAAAATTCTGACTTTTTACCCCTCTTTTCGGGCTCCGAAACTGGAAACCCTAATTTGTTCTTCATGCATATCAAATGATCTCTGTTTGTTCTTGTTTCTACTGCATTGCGATTAGCTTGTGATTCTGAAGTGCTGGGAGGCGGCTGCCGGGATGCACCTGCTAAAAATAGTAAGTTCCCAAATGAGTGGTTATCTCCGTTTGCATGTCATATCACTACGAAGCTCTCAAAAAACCCATAAGGAATATGTAGACATGCAAAGAAAACCTTGACATGCAAACCCCAAAAATAGCCTCGAAATACTGAACTCTAAAAGTCGTTATCTCATTTTGCATGTTATACTGTCGTGAAGGTCTCTGAAAACCCAGAAGGAATCTTCAGACATGCATTGAAAAATTCTTCATATAACCCCTAAAATTTGCTCTGGAAGTTGGACTGCTAAAAATAGTAAGTTGTCTGTTTCAGCTCAGAATTTTCCAGTGAGCAGCTTGACATGTTCTGAATGCAGTGTGACTATTAAAACTTCAAAATGTTGACGGAATGCCCTGAATTGCACACTTACTAAAAATAGTAAGTTGCCAAAATCTGATGAAATTTCAGTGAAAACCTACTGGAAACATACTGACACCAATGTTAGCCTCAGATTTCAATTTATTCACCCCATTGGACCACAAATTGGTTGGAAAGTTCAAAACCCTAATTCTGAGACTTGGCCAAATTTCACGTTTAAATTCAATGACAGGCACGCCCCCTAGAAGGAAGACCAGAGAAAAGAGAGAAAGACAGAGAGAGAAAAACCAAAGCCAAAAAGACCAGAATGGAGCAAAAATTAGGGGTCCCCATCTTGAATGGGGCGATGTGTGAAAAGGTCACAACAGGTACCACCACTCGTGCGCTACCTTGTCAAGGTGTAGCGTAGCGAACTTAATCATCTCCTCTTCTTCCATGGGTCTAAGAGCTAGATAGTTGTCTAACTTCTATATCCAAGCTCTAGCTAAACTGCTGTCACTCCCATCAAGATGTGGAAGTGTAACCTTGTTGATAGCTTGATGCAAATCCCTCTGTACTACTGTTCCGCTATGTTCATGATGTCTTCCTTGTCCTTGGTTCTTCCTTTTATGGTCCACAAAATCATTGTAAGACATGTCTTGCTTGATTTCATCAGGAAGGGAATCATACTCAGGACGGTTAAGTCTCAACTGCTCCACAAATGATGCATTTTCTTCCGGATTAGGTTGTGGGTTTACTGGTGCCAAAAAAGTGGGTTTAAATGGCCTAGAAGAGATGTAGGTGTTATTTGAAGTATGCTGGTTAACATGTCCACTATGCTGACTGAAAGCACTATGTTCACCCGTATGCCCTGGGTTGTTCTGTGGAATTGGGTTCTGACCCATTTTCCCCATCATGAAGGACATTATATTCAACATGGCATCCATCTTCCTCTCAAACCTTTTTCCCGGACTTGGCGTTCTTTCTCTCCCTTTTCCACTGTCATCTCTGTTGCTAGTAAACCTCTCATTACCACCCACTGTCCTCTCAGCATCTCCCATTACTGTTCCCTGAGAAGAATCCCAATGATGCTGTCTGACCTTCTGGAACCTGATATGGCTGCCACTGATTTGCAACCTTCTTGTCTTCCCTTGTTAAATATTTTTTTTTTCCCTGTCACTCATAGAAGTCTTTTTCACAGGATGGCAGGATGTGTGGCTCTGATACCACTGAAATATTCCGAATTAATTTTTTCAATTTTTGATTACAATAAGCAATGTAACACACATCTGTTAGGGTTAGCACTTAAACCAAAATGATGCGAAATTCAACTCTAACCAAGGATGTACACCAGGATCCTGAGTTGGGCAAGGTGTGAGCATATGGTCAGAGTATCTCAATGCAATGCTGAACTGAATAACTCTAACCAAAAATGCGCCGAATGATGACGATCATATGGTCAGAGGGTCCCTACCAACTACAATGCTGAAAGTAAACTCGACACTAAGAATGTGCTTTCCAACCCAAGGTAGGAATGGAGCTACCATATGGCGGAGATTCTAAGAGCTACAATGCAATATTCAAAATGTAAGATAGGCGGCAAGCCAGCCTCTTCCACTTATTCAGTGAGGATTACAATGAAATAAAGAGGAGTGAGAATGCTGATAGTACTACTGTTCAGCTTACAATTTGATAGAAAGTGCCTGCCATGACATAGGAATTAGAGTTAAATCATGCTGCAATAATATATAGAATATCCCTTACTTGATAAGAAGGTTTAGACCAGAAATTTCACTCTAGGGACCAACCTAATAATCAGATTTCTGACAGACCTGCAACTTGAAGAGCAAAATCAGCTACTCAATGAACCACTAAAAAGCTCACTACTTCCTCAAAACTCACCCAAAATGCACAAGACCAAATGCAAAATGCTTCTAGGATGAAAGCGCCCAAGAAGGAACCTTAAAACTGACTCAAAATCTGATATATGTTTTTTTGCACAAACTTCAAGAGAGCCCAAATGGTACGGCCCTCAAGGAGGGGCGATTTCCTTCTATAAAATTCATTTCTTTATCATAAAATCTGAAACTTGTCAAGTAGGGTCGCCCTTGTCAAAGAAATGCAATGAGACAATACCCAGAATGAGATAATTTTTATTTTCAAATCTATGAATGAAGCTCACAATCAGCCAAGATAATCAGCAACTCCAAAAAATTAACTAGAATGCAAGGAAACAACTACAAACTGCAGAATAACCACTACAATGCCAAACCTCACTACAAATCCACTCAACTATCATCTAACATCTCCACTAGTTGCTATCTTTCAAGCAAGAAGTCGAGCCAAGGCTAGGAGACATACATTCCTCGAAGCAATCCCAGTACCATTCCAGCAGCATAACATTACTGTAGACAAAAGATGATCAACTGAAGAGCAAAGGCCTCATTATATAAGCTTGAGAGGAATCTTCTAGAAGCATCAAGAAGGCGCCCTAATTTTCAAATTTGAATTTGTTCATTTTCCCTCCTTGGATGGCGTCCCATTTCTCAAAGCTTTATTTTGACTTTATTTTAAATCAATCCTCTCAACAAGATTGGCGTCCCTTTTCCAAGCAAGAATTTAGACCTTAGAAAATATTAAATCACCTCCTATGAGGCGTCCACCCATAAAGATCACTTTTAAAAACAACTTGAAGTGATGCAGCTAGGCCAAGGGGTCAACATTAAAATATAACATTATTTAATTTAACTGAACTTATCTCTTCAAAATGCATCCCAAGGCCAAAAATGATCAAACCAACTGAACTAGCTGAATAAGAGAGCCAACCGCACTGAAAACCACAGGACCACTACCAGAAATAGAATTTACTAAAAATAGTAAATTCCAGAAGATGCTCGGATTGCACTGCAAGTCATATCACTGCGAAGCTCTCTGAAAACCCAAAAAGAATCCACAAGTCAATCTCCAAATTTTGAGGAACAACAACCTCCAAAATGGGAAACCCTAATTTTACCCTCTGAGTATCCTACGGGTCTCCGGAATAGGCTAATGGTCAACTGAATTCATCACACTTGAGAAGGGGACATTACAGTGCCTCTTAAACTGACTTGTAGAGTAGGCCCGTCCTTTTATCCTCCTCCAGCAATGCCTTTTTAGATTTTTGGTTGAATATCCCTTAATGGTGCTCATGACTCCTAACTGCATTTGGATCTGCTGCACTGGAATGTATTATGCTAGCCTGATTCCTAATATCTCTATAAGAACTGATTATTATTCCCCCCCGCTTCTTGCTTTGAAATATATCTCTCCTTATACTAGCGATGGAGAATGGGGCAAAGGTCATTTCCTTCCAACGAAACCCTTCCTTGCCAATGGTCATGTCTTTTGCATACTTCATCATACTCTTCACTAACTAACTAATAGTTTCGATTGACTTAACCGTCTTTTCCTTCATTAGCGACAATCTTTTAAAACTATTAAATTGCTCCTCCTGCCAATCGTCTTTGTCTCTCTCAATTCCTCAATTCCGGTCATCCTTACATTCAATCAACAAGATGCATTGACATGGTAGGCTCACAATATTGGTGAATGTTTACATGTCTTTATTTGAAAGTTGCAAAGTCCTTTAATGCTAAAATAGCACCTCGATTATTTTCATCTACTATGAAAAGCGAACCCAGGGATTTGAAGCGGTAGAAGATATAATAACCTTTCACAGATTTTGATGGAAGATCGTTTCATAGGCGCTTGTGTTGCCTAACTCGTCCATCACTGTTCAAAGAAAATACGGAAAATTCACAACTTATGCCGGCCCATAATAGAAGAATGATATTTCGTCCTGACAGAGGCGTCCTCCTTGCATCCTATTCTTCTTTGAAATACCTATGTTCATTAATTCAATCAAAATACTCTTAGGCAATTAAAATCAATGCTCCTCAAGTATTAAAATATTATTCTTATCCCTTTATCATATTTATATACTTTTTTTTTCTCCTATGATTTAAGAAGTCATATCTGTTAGTTTAGTGGATAGGTTGTTATATTTATGTGGATTTTATGTATAATCATAGATGGCATTTTACATTTGGTAGTTATATTATTTTATGTTTATATTGATTTAATATTTGCTTTATTATTTAAATCGTCAACATTTATATTATGGATAATAATCATAATATTAAACTATTACTATCTATATTTTAAGATGATAATAATTAACATTATAATATTGTCTAAGACAATTATAATTGTGATGATATCTATTCAAGTATGCTTTTGTTATCTTATGCCCATGTTTGACATTTATTTGTATTTTAATTTATTTATTTGCTTTAGCCGTTTTCTTAGTGTTACAAAATTCGGGGGACATGATAGAAGGTATGATCAAACATTCTGCTACCCACTCAACCATGTCATGATGAATCAGCCTTTCCATTCTCTTGAATGAAACAATACGAGGGCCTCCATTTGACATCCCTCTCAAAACCACCTTCTTCCCATTTGATGTGAACTTCAACTCCTTGGTTTGTAAATTCAAGGTGATCTCTCCAAGAGATCACAGCCAGTGAATACCAAGCACCGAATCAGTATCACCAATGCTCACAACATAGAAGTCATCTTTGACTTGATAGTTACCCAACTAGATAGACATATTTGAGATCTTGCGAGTGCAAGTGATAGTAAATCCATCAACCACCATGACTTTGAAACCTTCAAATTCTTCTATCTTAATGCCTCTCTTTGCAACAACACCTTCATCTATGAAATTATGTGTTGCTCCAATATCAATTAGAGCAACAATTTGTTGCCCTCCAAGCACTTCATGAACTTTGAATGACTCATTCTTTTGAAAGCTAGAAAGTTGGGCAAATGCACACCCACTTTCTTGGTCTTCTTCTACCACTTCTAGAGCTTCTTTCTCTCTTTCCTCCATATTAGACTGCTGTTCTGAAAAATCAGACACTGATTCATCAGCATAATACACCTCCATGTGATGAGATTGGCCTCCTTCAAAGCACTTGTGTCCTAGGGCCCATTGTTCCTTGCAAGTGAAGCATAGTTTCTTCCTTCTAAGATCATTACAAAGGTCATCATCCATGCAAGAAGGAAACTTCTTGGTCTAATTTGAATCTTTGTGAAAAAACTTCTTATCTCTCTTGTGTCAAAATGGCTTGGACTGAAATTTTGGCCTTGGGGCAGCCAAATCCATACTTCTAGATTTCCTGATTGCTTCCACAAGTGTTGGTGGATCAAAAGCCTCCACCCACCCCTTTGTTGGCGTTTAAATTCACACCTCTGGAATGCGAATTTGAAATGGACAGCTATGCACAAATAAACTACTCTTCAAATTAGGAGGGGAAGCTCCCTCTTGCTGATGGTGTTTAAGAAAGTAAACTAAAACTAAGTTGCCTATCTTTTTGATCAACTTAGAGCACAAGGTTTATAAAAATCAAGCGCTGTAGCTGAGATTTTTTGTTTAAGGAATTTCAACTACGACTAAGCTACGCTAAAGACATTTCTAATTTCTCAAGTAAACGTAGAGCAAGAGAATTAGAAATGAACAAGGTTTGATTCTCTGACAAAATACTTAGATAATCTCTCCTTCCAACATACATCTACTTGCTTTCAATGCAAGTTGAAATCAAAGATCATATAAGCATAACACAATAAACGGAAATCTAAGACATTATATCAAGGCAAAGGAGGCTCAAGACTTTATGTCTCAAATTTCTGGAACATGGATTACACTAAACACATGCACTGAACAATACTTGCAGCTAAAGAGCCATGCAATTTTCTCTTACACAAAGTGAACTAACATTGAATAACAACTTGCATTATAGGCTTGCAATTTGCTATCACAATAACCGTTAAAGAAAACTAATGAGCAAAGGCTCTTATTTATAGGCAAGCAGAGGAGTAGGGAACCATAAAATCTCCTTGCTTTTACAATCTAGGGCTTGCTTAGCAAGCAAGCTTTATTTCTAAATCTAGAAAGAAGATAACATCTAACACCTAAGAAAGCAAGAAAAGCAGGAAACGCCAACTATTACATTTTATCTTCTTTCTCTTCTTCAAAGAATGGATAAGAATTGTTCCAAGATGAAATATACCAAGCCAAATTTTTTCGATTTTCACAATTGCAAGTTACAATGACAAGCACCCGTTAAGGTTAGCTCATAAACCAAAACGATGCTGAAAGTAACTCTAACCAGAATGTACACCAGGATCCCGATGTGGGCAAGGTGTGAGCATTGGTCAGAGGATCTTAAAGGAAATGCGGAAACAAGAACTCTAACCAAGAGATTTTTCGGCGAACGACAAGCATATGGTCAGAGGATCCCTATCTATTGCAATACTGAAAATCAACTCAACACCAAGTATGTGCTACTCAATCCATGATGGATAAGAGGCGACCATATGGTAGAGACTTAAGAAATTACAATGCAAAGAAGTAAATAGGTGGCAAGCCAGCCTCTTCCACTTATTCAGTGGGCTGTTACAAACATAAGATTAACAGAGAATAAGGAAGTTGCTGACAGTACTACTGTTCAGCTTACAATGATAGAGTTCCAGCAGTTAAGCACAAGATAAGAGTCTTCTCACAGCTGCAACAATGTATAAAATTATCCTTAAAGCTCTCAATACCTTTCTTTTCAAAACCTAGCTCAAATGAAGGATTTAATACAAGCTGTTATGACAGAGCTATGACTGAAACGGGTAATCATCAAGACAGAAACCCAAAAATATGCTCACAACTCACTCACTACTCACCCAAACAGCATGAAAACTGATGCAAATTAATCCTATGATGAAGGTGCCTATGTTGATGACACAAAACAGACACCAAATGCTGCTAATTATTTTTTGCACAAATGCCAAGGCAACATGAATGGTACGGCTTTATGAGGGGCAATTTTCCTCTTAAAATTCAAGTTCTTCACATTAAATTCTGAAAATTGGTGCAAAGGGGTGCCCACCCTAGACAAGAAGATAGGAACAATACCCAAAATGAAATATTTTTGTATTTTTGAAATATGAGTGAAAATTACAATCAGCTATAAACTCAGCAACTCCAGAAAATGACATGAAAATGCAAATAACTGAACTACAATGCATTAACTCACAACAAAGCAAACCTTACTACAAAATGCACTCACAACAAGAAATCTCTCCACTAGGTGCTGTCTCACAAGCACGAAGTTGAGCCAAGCTAGGAGGCATTCATTCCTCAAAGCAATCCTCTCACCATTTCGGCAGCATAACTTTACTCAAGATGTTGGATCATGAAAATGAAGATCAAAACCTCTTTTATAACTTGTGATGTCTTTTCCAGAAGCTTCTAGAAACCCTGCTTTTCAAATTTTGAGTAACTCCTTTTCCCTCCAAAGGTGGCGTCCCTTTTGTCTTAAGCAATTTTGACTTTTTAATTTAAAATAATCTCCTCAAGATGGGCGTCCTTTTTCAAACATTGGTTTTTGAGCTTTAGAAAATTATAAAATATCCTCATGAGGCGCCACCCCTCAAAGACCACTTTTAAAAACAACTTAAGTTCAATCACTAGGCTAAGGGGGGGGTCAACAGCAAAATATAACATTAAACTTGACTTTATTAAAAATAATTCAACTTATCTCTCCAAACGAGCCCCCAAAGCCAAAGTTGAGCAATCCAACTGAACATACTGAAGTAGAAGGTCAATCGAGCCAAAACCAACAGGACCACTGCCAAAAATAGAATTTACTAAAAATAGTAAATTCGTGAAAGTGCTCAGAATGCCAAAAAGAACACATAACTGAAAAGCTCACGAAAAACCCAGAAGGAATCCGCAGTTCAATCACCAATCCGTGAGCACAAGAAACCACCAACCAGGAAACCCTAATTTCACCACCGAGAAGCCTACGGGTCTCCAGAATAGGCCAACGGTCAATCAAAAGAAGTCATGTTTGAGAAGGGGACATTACACAAGAATAGAAAGAAAGCGGAAAAAAAGCTTCTAGATGAAAGCAACTTTAAATCTCAATCACATCCGCTAAAAAGCAAGAAACTGTGTCCCGGTCAGGTGCATTGATACTATTTAAGGCAATATTTTGATTCTCCAAGATCTCTTCGCCTTCTGTGATCAAACTTAGAGAATCTTTCACTTCTTCAGTTGCTTTAGGAGTTCTATTCTTGAAAAACATCATTGCCCCAAAAGATGACCCATTAATTGATAACTTGGCGGCTCTGCAACTTTATGCTTTTGACCCTTTTGATTTCCAACGGAAGAGTATTGCACAACTTTTTTCCGATACCTTCCATTTTTCCTCATATCACACCCCTTCACGCTCTTCAACTGAGATGATGAAGTTTTTTGTCCATGGTGTCATTTGAAAAGCATTTCTCAACATCGTCTGGCCTGCAGCTGCGAGATACAATACTGACTTGGTTCTAAATCCCATGGGAGTACTGCATGCTGAAGACCTTGAAGATTGATAGTAAACTCGACTATATTCAGACAAGTTTTGAGCAACTTTCTAAATTTAGCCTGCTGGTTTTTCTTTTTCAAACAAAGAAATTTTTGGAAATTTTTTTGAGATATGGGTTTTGCTCAAAATTTCGTTGCAAGACAACCCAGATCGTCCGTTTTTGAAAATTTTGAATTTAGACTAAAAAGCAGCAAACCCTAATTTCTTCAATTTTTCACCGAAAAAGTTGGCACCTGGGTTTTGTTCAGAAGACAATTTGGAATGAACCCAGTTGATCAGATTTGAAAAACACTGAGGGCTGATTGAAAAAGCAGCCAACCCTAGAATTTGAAATTTTCTTAAAAAAAAAGCTGTGATATGGGTTTTCTTCAGAAGACTGTTTTGAGAGGACCCAGTTGGTCAAATTTGTAAACCTTGAGAATCTCACTAACATGCAAATAAAAAGCAGCTGCTGCAATTTGATAAATTTCCTCAAAAATTCTTTAGAAAGATGAGATGAAAAGACCTAGATGGTTGAAAATTGAAATCTTTGATCTTCTCCTTCAAAGTTCGATGTTCTAGATGAAAAAAGCACAAAAAAAAAGGTCTTGTGTTGCTGGTCTGAAAATTATTCTTGAAAATCAGCAACCTTGAGCTTTTGAATCTTGAAATAAAACTTCAAATTTGCTGCTCCATTTTTCTCCTTTGGATGCCACTTGCAATAATGATGAATTTTGAATGAAAGATAGGTCTTAAATAGATTTAGGGTCTGAAATAGCTCTGCTTTCTTTTGCTTTAATCTTCAAAACCCTAAAATCAGCCTGTTCAATGAATTTGGACATTCATCTTCCATCATGCAACTTTGAAAATTCAAATTTTTTGACTAAGGCATGACAAGATGGGCGCCCTTTTTGGGCTAGAGGCACCAACTTCTCCCAGAGTTAACCACTTTTTGGAGTTTTTCAGCATTTCTCAAATTTGAACCCCTACTTTGACCCTGATCCCCGGCTTCCAGATTGATCGGATTGATGAGTTGGATGATTCATCGCGTAGCCTGATTGATCCTGAGGAGATAACCCTGGAGGCACTTCTGGCTAAAAACTTCATTTTGACCTTCGAATTCATGGGAGCCTATTTCCTCCAGGGGCTTTGAACTTTCGCAATGTTAGCCATTTTTGCATGATTTTCAAGTTCTTCATTTCCCTTTGATCTTCTGATGAAATTCTGATTCCGAGAGCTATGCTGATCAAATTGACTGGCTAACTGCTTCATTGGATAGCTTAACTGAATCAGACAAGACGATCTTGGAGGTTGTGTTGGCAAATTCTATCATTTCAAACCTCAAAATTTTGGGCTCCCTTCTTCACCAGGGGCGCCCATGTTTACTAGACTTAGAATATTTTTTATTTTCTTCACCTTTGCTCTTCTTCAGATGATCTCGTCAGATCTGGAGTTCTAGGCGCCGGATTGACTGATGGTTGGGCTTGTTATGGAGTTGAGGAGAAATCAAGAGGAGTCTCTTGGGAGTAACTCTGTTAGAAAGTTGGATTTGAAGCTTCAAAAGCTTGGGCGCCCATGGCTTCCAGTGTTAGCCATTTATTGTTTTTCTTCAATTTCTGTGTTTTCCTCACCTTCAGATGATTTCACAATTCAGTGAGCTAGATTGACCCGATTGGCTGAATGTTAGGTTCAATGGATAGCTTGTTGAATTCTGAGAAGGGTCTTTTGGAGGTGATTTTGTCTGAAAACTCATTTGAAGGCCTCAAAAGTTTGGGTGCCTATCTCCTCCTGGGGCACCCATGTTCACTAGACTTAACCATTTTTGCACTTTTTTAGGTTTCAAGCTTGTCTCCCCTCTTTCAGATGATCCTGCCATTTCAGATGATTTGGAGCTCAGATAGACCGACGACTAGACTCGTTAGATAGCTTGAAGGATTTCGAGAGGGGTCTTCTGGGAGTTACATCACCTGAAAGCTACATCTGGGGGCTCAAAAGCTTGGGCACCCTTCTTCACCAGGGGCGCCCATCTGCTCCAGACTTAGAATATTTTCATTTGGGTTCATCTTCAAACTTTGAATCTTCATCTTGTATTGTCACCTTTGATCTGGATTTGCCGGAGACTTACCAGTATGATGTTCTGATGGAGACACTTGTTGCAAAGCTATTTGAATTCCGGAGAGATTGAGCACTTTTGCAAACCCTAACTGCTGGATTAAGCCCCTCAAAAAGTTGGGCGCCCTTGGGCACCTGGGGCACTGAAAGTTCCCAGACTTAGAAACTTTTCTAGTATTTTCATGATTTTCATTTTGCATTCTGTTTGAAATAGCCTTGTTTGATCTCGAATTCCAGACGACTGGATGATCCAATGACTGCACTGCTGGACTCGCTGCGGAGTTGGGGGGAAATGGAACAACTTTTCCTGGGAGCTCAAACCCTAATTCCATCATTTGATGCCCTAAAAAGATGGGCGCCTATTCTCTCCTGGGGCACCCATGTCAAGCAAACTTAGTCAATTTTTAGGTAGATTTCACCTTCTTCCTTGTTCATCGTGCATGTTCATCTACTCACCTTCTTTCCAGTGCTTGAGCGTTGAATCTGATGCCTGGCAGCCGCCTGACCTCCATTGATGACTTCAAAGCTCTTGAAATGCTTCTGAAAAAGCAGAATAGACCCACTAGGGCAAAACTGATCGTTTTGTGATTCTGACTGCACCAGCCTAATGTGGAAGTATTTTGAGCCAATCAAAATCAGTTTGAACCCTGGTGGACAAACATTCTATTTTTAGAAAATTTTGCCAATATTTGTTTCGAAAGAAACCCAGAAAAACCCATAAAAAGTTTATAAAAATAGCAGTTTTCCTAAAAAGTAGGGATGAAAAACTAAGATCTGGGTTTTGTAGACTTGGTTGCTCTGAGCAGATCCAGATCACCAGATTTTACAAATTTCAAGTTTTTACCCCTCATGCAAGACATGCAAACCTAAATCTTGACCTTTTTGACAAATTTGACAAGACTTTTTACTCATTTCTTCAAAATGTCTAAGTATAACAAAAAATTTAATTTTGGGGTACAATACCCTTTAATGTTTCCATTAGTCCCTCTGAAAAAAGGACTACAAGAATCCTTTCAGTGATGTTGGGCACCGTCAAGGAAAGCCTTTTGAAATTATGAAATGTAAGTGTTAAGTGAACCATGTTGCTTCAGCTAAGCAAGCTTAGGAAATTTCACCTCAAAGTCTTTGGTATCAAATCTCTCGATGAGTTTGTTAATGAACTCATCATAGGTAACAATGAGGTTATGGCCAAGAGTGACCAAACCGTGATTCCACCATTCATGGGCAGCCCCATCCAAATGTAGAGTAGCAAACTTGATGGCATCTTATTTTAGCATTGACCTCAATGAGAGGTAGTTATTGAGCTTCTGGACCCATGATCTTTCCAAACACTTGTAACTTCCATCCAAATGGGCCAAGGTAACCTTCCCGAGGGCTTGCTGGAAATCCCTTGGAGACATAGGAGCATGATTCTCATATCTTCCACCTCCTCTCTTCTTCTTTTGGTTCATGAATTGATCCAATGATAGAATCTCACGGATCTCTGCAGGAAGGGTCATATACTCTAGGTAGCTATTCCTTACTTCATCCTCCATAGGAATTGTGGCTTCAAGTTCAACTTGTGGTTCCTCCTTTTTAGTGGAGGTAGGTTGGAGAGGTCTAGGGGCTGATCCTCTAGTCATGTTAACATTTTGGCCACTTAGTCTTCCATTTGGACTCACATTAGAGGCACTCGTTTCAGTATTCTGGTTTTGAGGAATGGGAGTCATGTTTTGATTCATTTTGGCTCACAATTGGGACATCATGTCCATCATGGTATCAAAATTCCTCTCAACTCTAACATCAGCACTTTCCTCTCGGGCTAGTCCCTTTTCCCTTTCTACCATGTCCTCAATTGTTGTGTCACGATTTTTGAGAACCTCTGAGAATGTCCCCTCAACGGGAAGTGACCAAGTCTGAAACTATTCTCTTTTGCTCTTTGTTGTAGTATCTAATTTCTCTATTACTCATGGAGAACTTCTGTCAACTGTGAGCACTGAAAGCACAGGCTAGCAAGATGACCAACTCTAATACCACTGTAAAATACCACCTTTATTTTTTCAAAAAAAACTTCACAACTTGCACCCGTTAGCATTAGCCCAAAAAAGCAATGATAGACAACTGGAAGCAACCCTTCACTTTCTAATCACCCAAATCTTGAAGAGGGCAAGGTGAGAGCATATGATGTAAGGGGATTTGAATGTAATAATAGTGCTGGCAGTAAACAAGTAAAGCTCTTGGTGGCAAGCAAGCCAATAGGGAAAGTAAAGCACTTGGTGGCAAAGCCAGCCACTTCCACTTTTCAGAGGGCTACAAGAAAATAAAGCACTTGATAGCATAGCCAACCACTTCCACTTTTCAATGGGCTACAAGAAATAAAAGGAAAACTCGATCACTTATTTACAGGGTTACCCGGGGATGCGTCCCCCTCCCAAAATCACCCGTCCCTGTTCCGGGGACGTCCCGGCACTGGGGACGGGACTGGGGACCGCCCCTTTTGCAAAAATCTGGGAAACGCCCCCGGATCTGGGGACGGGCCGCCTAAAATAGGATGGTCGATAGCTCCCTGGGACACCCGTCCCCCGCGTTTTTAAGCGCCCAAACACAAAAAAAAAAAGCAAAAAATTTAAAAATAAAGCCCTGCCTATGTGGCATGCGTGGGCCCCACCATTTTTTGCTCTCTTATGAATGAAAGGAGGCCTCTAAAAGTTCATTATTTTCATTTTGTTTGTGTAGGGAGCCAAGGGTTTGAGAAGAAAAAAAATTGCAGCCATTGAAGGAGAAGGAGCAGCTGTTTGAAGGAGGAGAGGAGGTTGAAAGAGTGTTGTTGGGAGTGCAAATCCATCAAAAAGGTATGCATTTTCTTTCACCATTCTTTTTTTTTCATTTTTTTTGCAAAATATGAAGTATGCATAGTCTGATTTTTTTTATTTTTTTCATTTTCAGTCAACACTTGCATTCTAAAAACAAAAACATGAGCAACAGTGAGGGTGGGAGTGATAGTGAAGTTGAAATGCAAGTTAGAAGGCAAACTAGAGAGCAAATAACCCCTACCCAACACCATCATTCATCAACCAATTCCAAAACTATGAAGGACTATGCAAAACACCCAATAGACAAAAAAAACCATTCCTTCAATTTGTGACAGCCATGGGTGAAAGACAAAAAAATTCAGGGGGGAGTAAGGTTTGGTTGTGCCATGTTTGTGAAAAGGAGTTTAGGGGCAGCTACACTAGAGTTAGGTCTCATTTTTTGGGTGAGGTGGGCCATGGAGTTAGAACATGTCCTGCATTGACAGATGCACTATTTATAGAGTGCCAAACAATTCAAATGGAGTGTGAAGGTGGGGTTCAAACTGGGTCTCCTTCTTTCCCAAGTTCACAATCGTCTATGCCTACTCCTACTCCTAGTCCTTCCACAGTTGGTAGTACTGTTATCTTAAGAGGAAAGAGGAAGGTGATTGGTGGTGATAAGGGAGCCTCAGTTGAGTCCATGTTTCAAAACCAAGCACGAGAAACCTGTGAATCCTCCATTGCCAAATTCTTTTTTGCCCATGCCATTCCATTTCATGTGGCCCGTTCCTCTTATTTCAAACAAATGGTGAAAGACTTAGTCACTGTTGGTCCTTCATTTGTACCCCCTGGAGATCATAAGCTACGCACCACCCTCCTAGACAAAGAGTACTCCAAAGTTAATGTGTTAATGGAGGAGATGAGGCAAACATGGATGAGGACGGGGTGCTCTATAGTGATGGATGGGTGAACTGATTGTAGACGTCGGCCACTCATCAATGTCATAGTCACATGCCCTGCCGGTTCTTATTTTCTTAGAGCTGTAGATTGTTCAAGGAAACGTAAGGATGCTGACTTCCAATTTTCCATTTTGAGAGATGCCATAGAGGAGGTTGGGGCTGCAAATGTGGTGCAGGTGATCACCGATTCAGCACGTGTGTGCAAATCAGCTGGGTTGATGGTGGAGGGTACTTACAGGCACATATTTTGGACCCCATGTTGTGTTCATGCATTGAACAATGCATTGAAAGACATAGGGAAGATGGATTGGGTGAAGAAAACGGTGGCAGAAGCTAGAGAAATTCAGATGTTCATTTGCAACCACCACACCTCACTTGCTCTTTTCAGGACATTTTCAAAGAAGGGGTTTCTCAAACCTGTTGATACAAGGTATGCCATTTACTTCATTTTGTTTCACTTTCAATTAGTATTCATAATCTGATTTTGTTTTAAATTTTTATTTTTTAATGAATCATTGAATTAATGAATGTAGATATGCCACATACTTCATCCTATTGGAGAGGATGCTTGAGGTGCATGAGCCTCTACAACTGATGATGGTCAATGCTGAGTGGACTAGATGGCCTAATGCAAGTTCCACTCAAGGAAAGAGCATCAAACAAAAGATCCTCGATGATGATTGGTGGGCCAATGTGAGGTAAGACATATTAGATGGCTGATTTTCATATTAAATTTCTGATTTTAATATTTTAATTTTATTGTCCAATGTTCCAACTTTTGAAGTTTCTAACATGTCAAATAACTTGTCAACTAATTATTTTGAACTTTTTGTTTGCATTTTGCAGATATATTTGCTCCTTTATCTCGCCCATTGTAGATGTCATTAGATATGCTGATACAGACTCTCCTAGTCTTGGAGAGATATATGAGACATTTGACACTATGCTTGGGAAGATCAGGCAAGTTATTTTGGCAAAGGACCCCACTTTGGATTTATATGAGCAACACATTAGGCCCATTGTGACACGGAGGTGGAATACAATGAACACCCCGCTTCATATGGTTGCCTTTGCTCTAAATCCAAAATGGTATGCACCAAGGGATGGTAGGGTGCCTCCATGTGATGATGCTGAGGTTTTAGATGGGTTCACACGGGCCATTGAAAAGATTTATCTAGCCGAGCAAGCTTCAATACTTCGGTCACAATTTCTAGACTTTGCTAATCTTAATGGCCCAAACTTGAGCAAACCACAGGCGAGGTTGGATAGAGCTATATTAGCTCAAGGGAACCCTATTGGATGGTGGACCTATCATGGGAGAGATACACCGCAGTTGAAGATACTTGCCACTCGCCTTCTTGCACAGGTTGCTAGTTCCTCTACTGCAAAGAGGAATTGGTCCACATATAGCTTTATCCACTCTGTCAAGAGGAATAGACTTACCTCTAGACGAGCAGAGAAGCTAGTGGCCGTTCATAGTGCTCTTCGGCTTCAAGATCGACAGACTCCAGAGTATCGACAGACTCCAGCTCTACGGTGGGATATTGATCCCGAGGACGCGGCTCAGATAGATGAGGAGGAGACAGCTGAGGGCTTGGTTGGGGTCCCATTGGCTGAGGAGGAGCATTACAGTGGCAGTGACTCAGAGGATGACTTTGATTTTGATGCAGTTATGAGAGATGATTAGGGGCAGCAGTGCTCTTTGTTTATTTTGTAAATTTGTATTCATTGTTGAGTTTGACATATGATATTGTATTTTGATTTTCATAGTAAACTAAAACTTTAAAACTATATGGCAGCAATGTAGCCTTTGGGCATTTTGATATAAGTTTATAAATTATAACTTGGAGGTTGTTTCATGATTTGTGTATGTTAATTTTGAATGCGTATTGAGTATTGGCATAATGTTGAACACAAATGTTATATGTTAATGTTCTATAATGTGTATTATGCATGCCTTATTCATGTTATCTATTGAATATTTAAAATTTCTCTATATTTTTTAATTTTTCCCTATATTTTTATATAGCCGTCCCCTACCGTCCCTAATTTTGGCCCCTAATTTTGGCCTAAAAAATCGGAAACTTG
>VDFB02239462.1:0-58615 GCA_007258455.2 Sequoia sempervirens | reverse complement strand
TTCCTCTCCTTCTGAGTCTGTTCTGAAACTTTTCATTGCATAACCATGTTTATGTAACCATTCTTCTGTATTGGCTAGGATTGGTCTCAACCTTTCTCTCATGCTGGTAACCTCTTTCCTAGACCATTGTATTGCAGGCAACGGCCTTTTAGCAATGCCTTGCTCATCATAGACAGCGTTGATGATATCACCTGGATCTTCAAAATCCTCTGGTAGGTCAGCGATACCAAGATCTTTGATTTGTTGAACAGTCAAGATAGACTTAGCTTTTTGTGCAGTTTGGATAGTATATCGGCCGATGGTCAGTGGGAACTTGAACCCACGCTTGTGGTTGCTTCTTCGTTCTTTCTGCACTGACATCAACTGTCTGCATGTTTCTATGAGAACCCACTTATCCGAAGGATAATGTGGTAGCATGTATGGACAACCAGTGTAGCAGCCTACTCTCAAGTAAGTAAACGTTGGGAATTGGAGAAAAATGCATCCAACTTTACTTACCACCTTATAAGCCTCATCAGATACTCTTCTTCTTTCCAAAGCTGGATCAAAATTGAAGAGTAAAGGCGCAAAGAAAGCATCAGTGACTCGTCTGAAATGATGAAAGCTCTCCTTTACCTCCAATTGATAGAAATATCTGTACACAGGCACCATCATCCGATTCCCTTTTGTAGATAGACCTGGGAATTGTCTCATCACAGCTGCTGCGTACACCAGGTAAGAAGTCATGTAGAACTTCAATGTAGAAGGAGCATTGATCAACTGATCGTGTATCACATCACTGATTTGTTTGCCCCAGTCAATATGCACCTTTTGCCTTCTTGTGATAACAATGTGGAAGCGTAACCTTGTTGATAGCTTGATGCAAATCCCTTTGTACTGCTGTCCCTCTATGTTCATGATGTCTTCCTTGCCCCCTATTTGTAATGTCCCCTTCTAGTTGACATTGACATATCAGCAGGATTAGCCTATTAACGGCTCTCGTAGGCTAATGAGGCATGGTGAGAGAGTCATTTGGCAGTCATTTGGTGTTTACTTGGCTCAGTATTTGATTGGAGTAAGGTTTTCCATCATATATCATTATTATTTCTATTTTTGGAAAACTTATTTTATAATTTGATGTTGAGATGCACTTTATTAATAATATTATATTTTTATATTTTATAAAGTGCAAATTAATTTAAAATATTCTGGAACCTTCTAGAAGTCAAAAATAATATTATTTTGTTAAGGCCGACCTCTAGAGGAAATGAATAAATAGACCTTGAGGTCTCACTTTTGAGCATCCAGCATTGATGAATTTTTTATTGGTGATTTCTTCTTGAGCATTTGTGGAGCCAAGTGGTCTGCAGATAATCAATTTGTCTTTGGGAACGAAAACTCCCATTGATAGCATAACTGAGGGAGTGAAATATCTCTTGAAGGGTTGCAGATTGGAGGTGATATTTCAGTCACTTTATTGGGCATAAATTGTGGCCAAGGGATAATTTTTGAAGACTATTATATTGGAGACTATTAGCATTGAAGAATATCATTGGAGGCATCGATTATTTGAAGAGGAGGACCAGATTTCTATTGAAGAATTTTCTGATGCTAAGTCTTAAGCAAACATGGACGCCATTGGAGACCTCCTTTTTATTCATTAGAGCTCATATATGCATCGATTCTCATTGGAGATTGGGGCGCTTCTTTCCTTGATCATTGCTGATAATGCTTGGAGTTAGTAGAGGCCTGGAAACATTGCAAATTATTTAATTTTTATGAGCCTATCAGGACAGGGGCGATTTTGGAGAAGGGTTCGATTTGCTTACAAGGAGGCACATGTTGCTGATCTATTGATTTCTCCATCATCTCCAGCCATAGGCAACTTCAATCCAACCAGGTTCCATTTGTTTATCATTCGATTAAGCTTTGTATTTAGAAGTTATAAGCTACAGCTGTAGGTGTGCATTCATATCAGCTACTGTCATAATTCATGTCAATGTACTTTGCCAAGAGTCTTGGCTATTTGATATTAGCATTGTTTTAGGAAAGGAGTGTTAAGTAGATGTTTCAAATAATAGTTGTGAATACGCAATCAAGAGCTTTGTAATCAGATTATGAGTTTGCAAGCCAATTGTTTGTAAAAATGTCTTGGCTGTAGATGCATCATATTTTCTTAGTACTTTATATAAATGCATTTAAGATTGAAAGAGAGCATAGTATTTCATTGAAAAGTTTGCATAGTAATTGTGGAAGTGTTTAAAACAATCCTAGCATCCATTTCTATCAAGCAACTTCAAACTGAAACATTACATCAGCAAGTTACAAGGTTGCACATGAACTGTTTGACAAAATTACAAGCAGCAAATCAGGGCAAATTGTGATCAATTTGAGCAAGGCTCATTACAGTGGTATCAGAGCGGTTTCTTGCCATCCTTTGGGTCAGAAATTGTCTTCATTTATGCAACAAAGTGACAGGACCAAGAGGTATACAGCTAGAGAACAAATGAAACAAACACAGTGGCCACCACAACCTGAACAGGACACTTTATCAGCAGCTGTTGCAGCAAGACACAAAGAGATTGGTGACACCATGGAGGAAAGAAGAGAAGGTGATCCTCCTAGAAATGAAAGAAGGAATGTAGATAGAGGTGAAGAATTATTGGAAAGAATGGACCAAGCATTTGAAGGATTTTCATCTTCCTTGCAGCAGCAAATTCAACAAAACGGAGTTATTTTGGAAAACAAAACAAGGAATAACAGGGATCAAGATGAGGATAGGAGTGTAGCTGGATCAAGTAGAGGGCAAAGAACCACTTCCCGTACTGTTGATAGGCCATCACGACCTACCTTCTTAAGGGAAGAGCGGGCTGCAGAAGAGAATGTTGAAGATGTTAAGGAGCCTACTTTCGCTGATGCATATATGGCTGCTCATGATGAATGGCAGTTATTGACACTAGAAGCACGAGAGCTCATTCATTTTGATCGATTTGTGCAGACAAGAATGGACTACTACAGGTCTCGGCAGGAGAGGAGACCTAGGGGGCATAATAAAGATCTTAAGAAAGCTACCAATAAGCTGACACTGCCTATGTTTGATGGTAATGGCAAGATTACTGCACAATCATGGATTCATAAATTGGACACGTTCTTGGCTCTTCAACCCATGACAGAAGAGGAAGCCATCAAGTATGCTACTTTGCATTTGGAGGGGGCAGCACACGATTGGTGGTATCATGGATTGGTAACATTACAGCATAATCAGATTACATCCTATCAAGAGTTTGTGGACAAACTTGTGGAACGATTTGATAGGAAAGACCCAGAATCATACTTCAGGGATTTGGCCCAACTCAAGCAAGTTGGAAATTTGGAGAGTTACATTGGAGATTTCCAGAAATTATCGATGATGGTTCCTAACATCTCAGAGAGACGGTTGGTGGTGCTATTCATTGAAGGATTAATGGAGCCTATGAGAGGTTGGATAAAAGCCTTTGATCCTCCTACCCTTCAGGAGGCTATGAAGAAGGCTAGGAGTATGGAGCTGTCAACACCACAGAATAAGTTTGTATCAAAAGGATCTTCTTCGTATCGAGATAATAAATCTTTCTCTAAGAAGAAGAACAAACCAGACTTCAAGGGAAAATCGGAAACACCTTTGGATCGTGACACACTCAATGAATTAAGGAAGAATAAGTTGTGTTTCTATTGTAAAGGGCCTTATGATGCAAATCATGATTGTCCCTTGAGACCAAAGGGAAAGGCTAATAGAGTAATGTGGGCATATTACGAAGATTCTGAATCAGAAAAATCAGATCAGCAATTTGATTCTGAAGACTCAATGACGGAGCATGAGGAAGAAAAGCATGAAAGTGAAGAGGAACATGAAGGAGCAACGAGGCAACATGATGCACACATCACTAGCATCCAACAGGAGGGTTCATTTAGGATGTGTGGGGTCTTAGTAGGGCAAAAGATAATCACTCTTCTTGATATAGGGGCAACTCACAACTTCATTGATGCTCGTTTGGTTGATAGGAGAGGCATCAGGACAGAGGAATTTGAGGGAATAAGGGTTAAGGTTGCAGATGGCTATACCCTCAAATGTGATAGAAGAATTTCAGACTTGCCCATACGCTTGAACAACTATGAGTTCAAGACGGACTTCTATGTGGTGAACATGGGTGATACTGACATGGTGCTTGGCATGAGATGGTTACATGATATTGGGAAATTCACACTTGATCTCAGAGAGATGGAGATGTCTTTTCAGGTTGATGGAAAGACTCATGTTCTTAAGGCAATCCGAGACTCTAGTTTCAGGATGATCTCATTCAGGAGGATGGCAAGGCTAGTAAGACATGATATGGTAGAGTGGGCAGCAGAATGTGTGTTGATGCCTACACAGGGGGAAAAACAGAAACCAGAGTACCATCCAGATATCCAGGAGTTAAGGATTAAGCATACGAAGGTGTTTAGCGAGATTCCTCCAGGCAGACCTCCAGATCGAGGGATTGAGCATATCATCGAGTTGGAGGAGGGCGCCAAGCCCGTCATAGTCACTCCATACAGACATCCCAAGCGACTCAAGGATGAAATTGAAAAGACAATTAATGAGTTGCTGGCCATGGGACATATTAGACCAAGTAAGTCTCCTTTTGCATCTTCAGTAGTGCTGGTTAAGAAAAAAGATGGTACATTGCGGATGTGTATTGATTACAGACTCTTGAATAAGCGAACAATTAAGAACAGATATCCCATCCCCAGAATTGATGAGTTAGTAGATGAGTTACATGGTGCGCGTTGCTTCTCTAAGATTGATCTGAGGTCCGGTTATCACCAGATTAGGGTTAGAGAACAGGACATTGAGAAGACCGCGTTTAGGTGCCATTGTGGGAATTTTGAGTTTATGGTTATGCCATTTGGATTAACCAATGCTCCAGCAACATTTCAGTCTACAATGAACAGGGTCTTCCATTCACAGTTGAGGAGGTATGTGCTGGTATTTTTTGATGATATTTTGGTATACAGTAAAACGTGGGACGATCATATAGCACATCTTGACATAGTATTGGGCATTTTGGGGAACGAGTCCTTGTATGCAAAGGAGTCTAAGTGCGACTTAGGGATGACAGAGTTACTATATCTTGGTCACATCATCAGCTCTGAGGGAGTACGTATGGACCCTGAAAAGATTAAGGCAATTGTTGAATGGCCCACACCAGTGAATCTTACTCAGCTTAGGGGATTTTTGGGGTTGTGTGGATTCTACCGCAGATTTGTTAATGGATATTCACGCCATGCTGCACCACTCACAGACTTGACCAAGAAAGGGGCTTTCATTTGGACACCAGAGGTGTAGGATTGCTTTGAGATGTTCAAACTAATTATGATGACATGTCCAGTGCTTGCTTTGCCAGATTTTTCTAAACCCTTTGAGCTACAATGTGATGCTTTAGGTGAGGGGATTGGTGCAGTCCTTATGCAGGACAAACATCCGATTGCTTTTGAGAGTCAGAAGCTTTGCGGTCTAGAGAGGGGATATAGTATATATGATAAGGAAATGTTGGCCATTATGCATGCATTGGCCAAATTCAAACAGTATTTGGTGGGCAGCAAATTTGTAGTGAAGACAGACCACAACAGCTTGAGGCACTTCCTAGGGCAATGGGATCTTAATGATCGTCAGCAAAAATGGGTGAGTAAGTTACAATCATATGACTTTGACATTTCCTTCGTTAAGGGAACGCAGAATGTTGTGGCCGATGCTTTATCACAATGTCCCCACTTGAGTTCTATGGCTGGGATTGCAGAAGATTGGAGGCACCAGATTGTGGCAGAGTATGTTAAGGACAATTGGGCTACAGGGATTATTGATGGATCAGTTCAGGATGACAGGTACACAGTTGTAAATGAGCTTATCATTTACAAGGGGAGGATCTATTTGATTCCAGGATCGGAAATGAAGATCATCATTCTGAGGGCCTTTCACGATGCGCCTATGGCAGGACATCTCGGCTATTTCAAAACTTATAAATAGGTACAAGAGAGGTTTACATGGAAGGGCCTTAAATCAGATGTGCTACAGTATGTCAGAGAATGTCCTGTTTGTCAGCAAAATAAATAGGAGCACACACACCTGCAGGCCTACTTCAGCCACTTCCAATTCGTGACAGGAAGTGGGAGTGTTTGTCGATGGACTTCATCACTGGCTTGCCTAAAACTCAGGGGCGAGATTGTATCTATGTGGTTGTAGATCATTTGACTAAATTTGCTCACTTCTTTCCGATCACATTTACATATTCAACTATTCAGGTAGCAGAGTTATTCTTCCAGGAGGTATTTAGACTGCATGGGTTACCTCGGAACATTGTCAGTGATAGAGATAGTCGATTCATGAGCCATTTTTGGCAGGAGTTATTTAGGTTATGTGGGACAAAACTCTCTTTGAGCACTAGTTACCACCCACAGACTGATGGATAGACAGAAATAGTAAATAAATGGGTGGAAGGGTATCTGAGGAACTACATCGCAGGACAGCAGAAGGGGTGGGTCAAGTGGTTATATCTTTGTGAGTATTGCTACAATACCACTTACCATCTCTCCATTCAGATGACACCATTCATGGCCTTGTATGGATATGATGCACCTAGCTTCTTGGATCTTTTGTTGAGTGACAATCATGTGCCTAGTGCTGGTGATCTCTTACAAGATAATCAGGACATTATGAGGGCTTTACGAGAAAACATTCAAAAGGCACAAAACCAACAAAAACAATATGCAGATCAGAAGAGGGTTGAGCGCTCCTTTGAGGTTGGTGATATGGTGTACTTGATGTTGCAGCCTTACAGGCAGTCCACTCTAAGAGGAGCGGAGCAAAAAAGCTTAAGCCACGTTACTATGGTCCTTTCAGGATTATCAGGAGGGTAGGAGAAGCGGCTTATGAGTTGGAATTGCCTGCTGACAGTAGCGTGCATAATGTATTTCATGTGTCTCACCTCAAGAAGGCGTTAGGACATCGTGTGGTTCCCTCCACGACATTGCCACCATTGAATGACGAGGGTAAATTGATTTTAGTACCAGAGGCTATATTGGATGTTCGTGAGAAGACTTTGCGGAAACGAGTTATCAGGGAATACTTGATCAAGTGGAGAGACTTACCAGTTGAGGATGCGACATGGGAGAGTGAGGAGATCTTGCAGCATCCAGAGTTGAAATTGCTTGAGGACAAGCAATTTCAGGAGGGGCGGACTGTAATGTCCCCTTCTAGTTGACATTGACATATCAGCAGGATTAGCCTCTTAACGGCTCTCGTAGGCTAATGAGGCATGGTGAGAGAGTCATTTGGCAGTCATTTGGTGTTTACTTGGCTCAGTATTTGATTGGAGTAAGGTTTTCCATCATATATCATTATTATTTCTATTTTTAGAAACCTTATTTTATAATTTGATGTTGAGATGCACTTTATTAATAATATTATATTTTTATATTTTATAAAGTGCAAATTAATTTAAAATATTCTGGAACCTTCTAGAAGTCAAAAATAATATTATTTTGTTAAGGCCGACCTCTAGAGGAAATGAATAAATAGACCTTGAGGTCTCACTTTTGAGCATCCAGCATTGATGAATTTTTTATTGGTGATTTCTTTTTGAGCATTTGTGGAGCCAAGTGGTCTGCAGATAATCAATTTGTCTTTGGGAACGAAAACTCCCATTGATAGCATAACTGAGGGAGTGAAATATCTCTTGAAGGGTTGCAGATTGGAGGTGATATTTCAGTCACTTCATTGGGCATAAATTGTGGCCAAGGGCTAATTTTTGAAGACTATTATATTGGAGACTATTAGCATTGAAGAATATCATTGGAGGCATCGATTATTTGAAGAGGAGGACCAGATTTCTATTGAAGAATTTTCTGATGCTAAGTCTTAAGCAAACATGGACGCCATTGGAGACCTCCTTTTTATTCATTAGAGCTCATATATGCATCGATTCTCATTGGAGATTGGGGCGCTTCTTTCCTTGATCATTGCTGATAATGCTTGGAGTTAGTAGAGGCCTGGAAACATTGCAAATTATTTAATTTTTATGAGCAGATCAGGACAGGGGCGATTTTGGAGAAGGGTTCAATTTGCTTACAAGGAGGCACATGTTGCTGATCTATTGATTTCTCCATCATCTCCAGCCATAGGCGACTTCAATCCAACCAGGTTCCATTTGTTTATCATTCGATTAAGCTTTGTATTTAGAAGTTATAAGCTACAGCTGTAGGTGTGCATTCATATCAGCTACTGTCATAATTCATGTCAATGTACTTTGCCAAGAGTTTTGGCTATTTGATATTAGCATTGTTTTAGGAAAGGAGTGTTAAGTAGATGTTTCAAATAATAGTTGTGAATACGCAATCAAGAGCTTTGTAATCAGATTATGAGTTTGCAAGCCAATTGTTTGTAAAAATGTCTTGGCTGTAGATGCATCATATTTTCTTAGTACTTTATATAAATGCATTTAAGATTGAAAGAGAGCATAGTATTTCATTGAAAAGTTTGCATAGTAATTGTGGAAGTGTTTAAAACAATCCTAGCATCCATTTCTATCAAGCAACTTCAAACTGAAACATTACATCAGCAAGTTACAAGGTTGCACATGAACTGTTTGACAAAATTACAAGCAGCAAATCAGGGCAAATTGTGATCAGTTTGAGCAAGGCTCATTACACTATTCTTCCTCTTATGATCCACAAAGTCGTTGTAAGACATGTCTAACTTGATTTCATCAGGAAGAGACTCATACTCAGCACGGTCAAGTCTCAACTGTTCCACAAATGAAGTATTTTCTCCCGGATCGGGTTGAGGGTGTACTGATGCCAAGAAGGTGGGTTTGAATGGCCTAGAAGAAATGTAAGTGCTATTTGAAGTAGGCTGAGGAGCATGTCCATTTTGCTGGTTGGAGGCACCGTGGTCTCCAATATGCCCTGGATTGTTCTGTGGAATTGGATTCTGACCCATTTTCCCCATCATGAAAGATACCATATCCATTATGGCATCCATGTTCCTCTCGAACCTCTTTCTCAGACTTGGCATTCTTTCTCTTCCCTTCCCACTTTCATCTCTATTGCTGGTAAACCTCTCGTTACCACCTGCTGACCTCTCACCTTCTGCCATTTCTGTTTCCTGAGAAGACTCCCAATGAGCCCTCAATACCTTTCAAGCTGTCCGACCTTCTGGAACCTGATGCCACTGAAACTGACTTGTAGCCTTCTTGTCTTCCCTTGCTAAGTATCTTTTTTCTCTGTCACTCATAGAAGGTTTATTTCACAGGATGGCAGGATGTGTGGCTCTGATACCACTGAAATATACCGAGCCAATTTTTTCAATATTTCAATTACAATGAGCAATTTAACACACATTCGTTAGGGTTAGCACTAAAACCAAGTGAAGTAGAATTCAACTCTAACCAAGGATTTACACCAGGATCTCGAGATGGGCAAGGTGTTAGCATATGGTCAGAGGATCTCAATGCAATGCATGAATTGAATAACCCTAACCAAGAATGCGCCAGATGACGGCGTGCATATGGTTAGAGGATCCCTGTCAACTACAATGCTGAAAGTAAACTCAACACCAAGAATGTGCTACCCAATCCAGAATGGAAATGAGGCGACCATATGGTGGAGATATAAAGAAATACAAATGCAACTTCAGAATATAAATTAGGCGGCAAGCCAGCCTCTTCCACTTATCCAATGGGTATTACAATGAAATATAGAGAAGCAAGATTGCTGATAGTACTACTGTTCAGCTTACAATAGTTAGAGAGTGCCTATCAACCACATAGAATAAGAAAGTCTATCACTGCTGTAATGAAGTATAATTGTCTCCTAGATGCTCACAATGACTTCTCACCCATACCCAACTCAAATAACTGATATTATGCAAACTGATATAACTGGACATGGACTGAAATTACTGAACCAGCAACACAAAACCCTATTGAAATGATCACAACTCACTCAATTCTCAACCAAAAGACCCCAAACGAAATGCATTAGCTTCCTAAGACAATGGCGCCCAAGTAAGAACCAAGAAACTGACCTAAACTGCTGTATCTTTTTTGCACGGATTTTCAAGCAAGGACAGCATGGTACGACCCTCAAGGAAAGGCGATTTCTTCCTATAATATTCAGTTCTTCATCATAAAATCTGAAACTTGCCAAAACAGTTCGCCCTTGACAGAGAAATGCAATGAAACAATACCCAGAAGGAGATAAATTTTATTTTCAAATCTGCAATTGAAACTCACAGCCAAGATAATCAACAACTCTAGAAAATTACTAGAATGCGAGAAACAACACTACATAAGAAAACCCAAGCTACAATGCAAACCTCACTACAAAATCCTCTGAATAGCAAGCAAACTTCTCCACTAGATGCTATCTCTCAAGTGCGAAGTCAAGCCTAGCTAGGAGGCATTCATTCCTTGAAGCAATCCCAGCACCATTTCAGCAGCATAACAATACTTCAGACATAAGATAATCCAATGAAGGTCCAAGGCTTCCTTTTTATAATTTTGAGAAGACCCTCTAGAAGCTTCTAGAAGAGAAACCCTAATTTTCAAATTTGAAACTGACTTCTTTTCCCTCCAGTTTGGGCGCCCCTTTTCTCAAGGTTCAATTTTGACTTTATTTTAAAATCCTTTTTTCATAAAATTGGCGTCCCTTTCCTCAAGTAATATTTTGAACCTTAGAATATAATAAATCACCTTAACGAGGCGTCCACCCATGAAGACCACCTTTTAAAACAACTTAAAGTTCAATCACTAGGCTAAGGGGGGGGTCAACAGTAAAATATAACATTAAAATATGACATTATTTAAATAATTTGAACTTATCTCTCCAAATGCGCCCCAAAGCCAAAAATGAACAAGCCAATTGAACTGACTGAAGAAGAAATCCAACTGCACTGGAAACTGCATGATCACTGCCAAAAATAGAATTTACTAAAAATAGTAAATTCCAGAAGATGCCCGGAATGCACCGCATGTCACACCATTGCGAAGCTCTTTGAAAACCTAGAAAGAAACCACAAATTGCACTCCCAAATTCGATCAACCCCAACCACCAAACGGGAAACCCTAATTTTACCTTTCGAGTAGCCTACGGGTCTCCAGAATAGGCCAACGGTCAACAGGAATCATCACGCTTGAGAAGGGGACATTACATGATACAAGATATAATGATAAGAACTACTCAAAATGATATCCTATTACAACATAGATCAATCTCTGCAACATATGACTAGTTAGGCATCATAAAACAAGCAAATATCATGAAAATATCAGGTCTGATATACTATGACAGCGGTCTAATTTTCTTGGATAGTGAGCCTGGAACCTCATGAAATATTCATATCTCCCTCATAACTCCATGGAATGATCTCCAACCACAAGAAAAACCAAGAACAGACCTAGGAGTCCAATCCCAAGAGTCTAGCCGCTACAAACAAACCCCAACAACATTGGCACACATTCCAATGAACTTGCAGCCAAGGTGTATGGCCCCCAAGGAGGGTGATCTGCATTTAAAATTCTAAAAATTTACCTAAAATACCAAACTTGGCAAGAGGGGTCACCCTAGCATGAGAAAACTATTAAGAAAACACCCACAAAAAAGTTCTCAACTTCCCCTATTAGAATGAGCAAAAACGTCAACCAGCCATACATAAACTAGCAGCATGAAAATCTGATAAACACTCCAAAATGATCACCAAACTGGTAATTAACACACACCCACACCCAAAAATATGCTAAAAAACATCAAACCGAACAAGAATGGAAAGCATAAAGAAAGCCATCACCAATGTTTGCAGTACTGCAACCTCTGAGTGAAGCTGCAACCACTGTTTCGCTAGGAGTTGTCTCAGAAACTTGAAACTGAAGTAAGCTTGGAGGGGTATCATCCTCAAAACCCAAGAGTTCTGTCACCAATCCAGCAACACTTCATTATCATAAAATTGCATAACCAAATGAAGAGGAGAGGCATATAAATAAGCTTCAAACCTAAAAGTTTGAATTCCAAATTCCTTCAAAAAAGGGACACCAACCCTAGGAGCAATATAAAATTCAATTCAAATCACCTTTGATCATGACTTAGGCATCCACTTTAGCAAGGCATCAATTTATCATTTAAAAATTGCAAAGTCTCCAAGAAGGGTGCCCAACACATGAGTCCACTTTTTAAAAACAACTTAAGTTGCACAACATAGGCATGGTGGCCAAAAAGCAACTCAATAATAAAACATAAACTTAAGTTGCAAACCTTCCATTTTCAAACTCCAAGGACGTTGGAAGAGCCACTACCAAAATTCCAAAGGTGCAGTGAGCTTTTTGTAATCGGTTTTGATATTCCCTATAGTGTGATTTAATCCTCACCGTGGTTTTTCCCTTATTGGGTTTTCCACATAAATCTGGCGTTGTTGTGTTTGTGTGATGGTTTTCAATTTCTACACTTGCACTTAATGTTTAATCATTTTAGCAGAGTTAACAATTGTGATTGATCTAAGTTCTGGTGAATGTTTTAAAAAGTTTAAATTTGTGACAACTAATTCACCCCCCCTCTCAGTTGTCTTGTTCAACAAATTCATGAGGCAAGGGAATGTGGTTTGAGGCTTGCATAATTAAAAAACTAATTCTTTATGGCTCAATTATTTTTATTTGGTTTGGCGGACTTGGAGAATATTTTCCCATAATTTATTATTATTTTTTATGCTACCAAAATATTTTTATGATTTTTCTATGATGTTGGGCGACACTTTTGGAGGATAAAAGGAGGGAAAAAATATTAAAATAATAATATTTAATTCATTTAGTTGTACGCCCCAGTTGGAAAATTAAAAAAGAAAAGAATTCAAATTTTAAATGTGATTTTGTGCACCCAAGTTGGGTGCAGCCAAGGTGGAGGGAAAATGTAAGTTGGATATAAATATAAGGACTTGTGAAGGCATTTCATCATCAAGCACATTATTATCTCAATTTTGAATCAGTCACTTGTTGCAATCATTCCAAGGACGAAAACCTTGGTGAATTGTTGGTGAGTTGGACAAAAACCCAATCTCATCTTGGGAGGACTTCATGGTAGAGGTCTACTTGTGCTTCAATGGTGTTTTGTGAAGGATTAAGGGCTGGAAAGTAATATTCAGATGTGCAGATCAATTTGAGCAGCGTTTTGAAGGCAATTTTGCATTGTTTTGCCCTAGGGTTTCACCCTAGAGTGGAGCGCCACATTTGGAGAAGAGGTGAGTAGGGTTTGGAGGTTATTTGTGTGCATTGCAAGGTTTCAAACCCTCATTTTTAGACCAGAAGACCAGCGCACCTTTTGGTAGGGTTTGGAGGCATCGTCATTCATATTTTGCATACTTTTTGGTACCTTTGCATAGCTGGAGTAGTTCATGTTACACCCCGATTGTATAGCTATTGTAATGTCCCCAATTTAGCCCTACGCTCTTCATTTGGTTTTAGCCTATTTTTGGGAACTCGTAGGCTAAGCAAAAGCTTGAATCAGGGTTTCCAAACTTTTTGGAGGACGTTTTCGTCTTTTTGCGGAGCTTGCACTTGGAAATGTTGAACTTGGATTGCGGATTCCTTCTGGGTTTTCTGAGAGCTTCGCGTTGGTGGTTTCGCTTCGACATTCTGAGCACTTTCGAGAATTTACTATTTTTAGTAAATTCTATTTCTGGCAGTGGTCCTGTTGGCTTCGGCTCGGTTGGCTCTCATCTTCAGTATGTTCATTTGGTTTGATCAATCTTGACCTTGGGAAGCATTTTTGGTGAGATATCCAGTTGATTTTTAAATGTTATACTTTAATGTTATATTTTATTATTGTGACCCCCTTGGTCTAGTGAAACAACTTTAAGTTGTTCTTAAAAAGGGGACTGAAATATTCCGAGCCAATTTTTTTCGTTTTTCACAAATTTCAAATTACAACATTACAATCAAAGTACCCGTTAAGGTTAGAAGATAAACCCAAACGTACTGAAGCAACTCTAACCAGTATGGCGCCGATGATGGCGAGCATTGGTCAGAGGATCTAAATTCAAACTGCTTATGCTGAAAGCAACTCTAACCAAGAATGGCGCCGATGAGGGCGAGCATATGGTCAGAGGGTCTTCTACTCTAAATGCTGAAAGGGAACTCAACGTCAAGTATGTGCTACCCAATCCAATGCGGAGTGAGGGGCGACCATATGACGGAGTGATTACAAAAACAATGCTTGAATGAAACTAAACAATGATGCTGTAAATACTCGACGTCAAGAATGTGCTTTCCAGACCGAGACGGAATGGGAGCTACCATATGACGGAGATGCTAGATATTACAAAAACAACTTCCGAATATCAGATAAGCAATTACAAATCAGAATTGAGCAAGATTAAAGAACCGCTGCCAGTACTACTGTCAGCTTACAAAATGATGTTCATTCGCCTGCTGGTAGCATAGGAATTTGAGAGCTTAACATTACATCAAAAGATCTCTTCTTAGAATGATTAGAAGAGCCAAAACAATAAACCTTCCAATGTTCAAAATACAAATTCTGTTTTTCCACAAATCTGCACTTTTAAATTAAAAACCAGCAACCTAGGAATTCACTCATATGCTCATATCTCTCTCATTTCTCACCCAAATGATCTCAAATCTGATGCAATAGACCCTAAAAATGATGGCACCTAACTTAGTAATAAGAAATGGCATCTAAAAATGGCTATTAATTACTGACACGAATCCCAATGCACTCTAGAAAGTTCGGCCTTCAAGGAATGACGGATTTGCATTATAAAATCATAAGCTTCGTAATAAAATCTGCAAATATTCATGAAGGGTCTCTTCCAACAGAGAAAACCAATGAGACAATACCCAGAACAAGATTTTTGATATTTTTTGATTTATGAATAAAAACATGAATCTGCTGTAACAAATAATGCAAAATGCTGAAAACCACTAATATGCAAATCAGATCTAACCATGCGATAAGCTGATTACAATGCATAAACTAAATGTAACTCACAAACTAGACTAAATCACCACTAGTCGCTGTCTTTCAAGCGAGAAGCAATGCCCAAGCTAGGAGGCCTTCATTCCTCGAAGCAATCCCAAAGCCAATCCGGCAGCATAACATTCCTGTAGATAAAAGATACCAAAATGATGAACCAAGTCTTCCTTATATAATTTCCGGCTGACTTCATGAAACCCTAATCTCTTCTTCAAGTCAAAACCCTAATCCTCATTAAGGAATGGCGTCCTTTTCTTTTAAATTCAATATTGACCATTTTAATTAAATTCGATATTTTAATCATGGCGTCCACTTTAGAGCTTGGTTTTGACTTTAGAAAAATAAGAAATAATCCTTTATGAAGGCGCCACCCTCAAGACCACTTTTTTTAAAACAACTTGAAGTCATCAGACTAGGCCAAGGGGGTCAACGTTATAATATAATATTAAAACGTGACTTTAATTAATTATTACAACTTATCTCTCCAAATGCGCCCCAAAGCCATCAATGAGCAAGCCAACTGATCAAACTGACATAGGAAGTCAACCATGCTGGACCCGACTGTTGAACTGCCAAAAATAGAATTTACTAAAAATAGTAAATTCCGGAAAATGCTCTGAATGCCGAGATGAACATACCCCTGCGAAGCTCTCTGAAAACCCAGAAAGAATCCGCCATTGAATCCATCATCTCTGAGCAATGACCTCCTCAAAAATAGGAAACCCTAATTTATCTTCCGACTAGCCTTCGGGTTCCCAAAGAAAAGGCCAATGGTTACTGGAAAGATCAGGTTTGAGAAGGGGACATTACAGGGACTTGGAAGGGTGGCGCCTCATGCTAATGATTTAATATTTTCTTTGTTATCACGGAATCTAGCAGCGCTCGTTCCACGGATAACTCCCCTACGAAACTTGTCCGTTTCCTAGGATTCGTGAAGTTCAAGTACGCACAACGGAGTGATTTTCAAGTCACCTCGAAATGCGTTCCCAAGTCTCGAATAGTCAATTCGAGCATTCCCCCTTGTTCGCCTCGCAAAGACCTTCGAAACGAGATCTTTCGCGACATTTCACTGTTAGTACTTTGCAAATTACGGAAGATGCAGTAACACTGAAAAAGTGCGCTCCTGCAGGGAAAATCCAAAAAATTTGGCTAAGTCTGGAAGTGTAAGGGCGCTAAAATTTAGCGCCCCTGCATGAAGTGAAAATTCCAAAAAATGCAAGAGCGCTAAATTTTAGCGCCATTACATTTTTTCTCAACACTTAAACTTTTTTGAGCTTCTGGCACGTTTCTTCATGATTTCGCGTTTTTCGTCAATCGTGCCACCTTTCGTGCCTAAAATTTTTGCACGACTTGAGTTAGGTTTTTAATTTTTGTTTTCACTTAAGTGAATGAATTCATCTCTCATTTGAGTTGTTCACTTTTTATTTTCTCCTCTCCTCTTGCTGTGCGGATTTCTTTCCAACTACAAGTTCGCGTTTTGGAGATTTCGCCATTGTTTCAACATCCTTCGCGTTTTGCTCTGGTAAGTTTTTCGTTTGGTTTTGTCTTCACTCTTGTCATTTGTATATGATCTATTGTTCAAGTTCGCGTTTTTATTTCTTCATTCACGTTTTTATTTCATTCATTTTTTCTATTCGCGTCCTCCTTCATTCGCGTTTTCCTACACGTTTATGCAATGGAACCTTCATTCATGGTTTTGAATTCGCGTTCTCCTCTGTGCGTGTTCATTTTGTGCTCATTCCTTCTTTTCTTTTCTATTCTCTAACCCTACGCATTCAATCCTTTGCTAAACCAAATGCGTAGTGTTCTCAAGTAACATTGCGTTTCTTTCTATTCACTTACCTTAGTCTTTCGCGTTTCTGCCTTTGTCTCCCTACGCATTCTTCTATCCGCCAACTATGGTCGATGTTCTGTGGGAACTTGTATCTATCCAACGTATCCATGTTGTCTCTCTCTATGCGTTTTGGTGAACGTTGAAAAGATCTATTATTGTGAAAAAGAATTCCCTTAATCTTTGGAGGCGTATGTAATAGGATGAAAGCAAATTCAAGCTCTCATGATTGAAACAAATTTCCATCTCCAAGCCCGAGCGCTATCGCCATTCCCTCTTGCATCTACATCTCAAAACTTTCAAGAAAAAGCAGAGGCGCTGAATTTTAGCGCCCTTGCATCAAAATCATCTTTCACCAAAAAGCTAAAGCGCTGAATTCTAGCGCCATGACATCAGAAGAATGTCATAAAATTGCCTAACACTAAAAGTGTAAGGGCGCTAAAATTTAGTGCCCTTACACCAAAAGCAATTTCTCAGAATGTAAGGGCGCTGAATTTTAGCGCCCTTACACTTTTTTCTGGCTTTTCCCAGACCTTTCTAAATGCACCCCATTTTTTACCAGTGCATCCTTGAGCTTCGTTTTTCCGCATTCGTGCATCGTTTTGCGTGCCTCGCCATCCGCTCCATGTTTTTCCACCCTCGTGCTCATTTCACGCTTTCCCATGTTTCCTAACAATTGGTGTTTGTTCTGGCTAGACGGATTGCAGTCTACTCTCAGAGATCGTCAAGTTAAGAGTGCTCAGTGTTCCAGTTTCTTTTGATGACTGCAACGAAACCTCCTTCTTCTTCGAAAGCAAAAAGCAAGATGAAGTACAAATATCAAGGCGTATATCCGCCAACTATGGTACTTTCGAAAGTTGAAGAAATAAAGGACATAGAAGTTGGCCATCAAGACTTGGTTGACTTTGCAAAGTTGACAGAGACGAAGCCTCTCCCTGATTCAATGAGGGCAATAGTACACAGTAATCTCCACTTGGTGGCAATATTCCCCACAGCTGCGCACAATACTGAGTTTGTTCTTCAAGTTGCGTCTCATTACATCCGAGAAAGCAGAAGTGTGATCGACTCTTCCGGGCATGAGATTCTAAGACTCGACCCCGATTTCTTTGACATCGTCTTCAAGGTTCCTCACATGGACAAATATATTGACATTTCTATATCAAAAGCACAGGAGATTTTCGATGCTGATCCTAATAAAGCCAAACAGTTGATAAATACTCAATGGCTCAAAAAGCCTAGATCGTCTGTTTCCAGATGGCCGAAAGGACTCCTGAGAAGTGACTTCAAAGATGACGTCAAGGATATGATCACGTTTCTGAGCAGAGTGAAAGGTTTGCCGGAATCATCCACCTTTCATGATTGGATGTATGAGTACATCAGGATCATAAGGAGGCAGAAGGTGCATATTGACTGGGGTAAACAAATCAGTGATGAGATGCACGAACAGTTGATCAATGCCCCTTCTACATTGAAGTTCTACATGACTTCTTACCTGGTGTACGCAGCAGCTGTGATGAGACAATTCCCAGGTCTATCTACAAAGGGGAATCGAATGATGGTGCCTGTGTACAGATATTTCTATCAGTTGGAGCTAAAGGAGAGCTTTCACCATTTCAGACGGTCACTGATGCTTTCTTTGCGCCCTTACTCTTCAACTTTGATCCATCCTTGGAAAGAAGAAGAGTGTCTGATGAGGCTTATAAGGTGGTAAGTAAAGTTGGATGTATTTTTCTTCAATTCCCAACGTTTACTTACTTGAGAGTAGGTTGTTACACCGGTTGTCCCTACATGCTACCACGTTATCCTTCGGATAAGTGGGTTCTCATGGAAACATGCAGACAGCTGATGTCAGTGCAGAAAGAATGAAGAAGCAACCATAAGCGTGGATTCAAGTTCCCACTGACCATCGGCAGATATACTATCCGGACTGCACAAAAAGCTAAGTCTGTCTATGCTAAGATGCAGATCATGACCATCAAAACCTACAGGTATAGGTTTGATTTCGACTACCGAGATGTCAGAAAGAAGTTGCAAAAGGGTCACCAACACAGGTACCGTTTTGAAGACATCTGGGCAGATTGCAGAGATGAAGAAGCCATTCGAAAGATGGACTATTGCAGATTGACAGTTCAACAAATCAGAGATCTTGGTATCGCTGACCTACCAGAGGATTTTGAGGATCCAGGTGATATCATGAACGCTGTCTATGATGAGCAAGGCGTTGCTAAGAGGCCGTTGCCTGCAATACAGTGGTCTAGGAAAGAGGTCACCAGCATGAGAGAAAGGCTGAGACCAATCTTAGCCAACACAGAAGAATGGTTACACAAACATGGTTATGCAATGAAAAGTTTCAGGACAGACTCAGAAGGAGAAGAGTCTGAGGCAGAAGCACGCCAACAGCAAGAACTTCGCGACAAAAACAAGTCAGCGGCCGTTCCCACTTCTTCGCGGAGAGGCCCTAGGATCAAGTTCACTGTTGGCAAGAAAGATACCTAGGCTGTCCAAGAGGCAGAAATGACGGAATCTCACCCATCTCGCTCTAAGGGTAAAAAGCCCATTCTAGAGGAGGTAGATTCCGATGAAGAAGATACTTCAAGCGACCAATCCGCTGAAGATGAAGATTCAGCAGAAGCAGACTCCGATGCCGAAGAGGTTTCTGAAAGCGGGCAAGAGTCTGATGAAGATTCTGAAGAAGGATCTGAAGGTGACTTCGAAGGTGAGCCAGAATCGGCAAGACAAGAGGGTGATCAACAGGAACCCGAGCATGATGAAGAAATAATTACTTCTCCTCATGAGAACGTAGTTGAGGAAATCCACAGAACATCATCGCCCGTGATTTCAAACGTTCCTCATACCCCTCTTGAGTCAAGAACTCCTCCACCTCCCGTTCCCTCGTCACCTATTCCTACCACAAGCATTCCTGCAACCGAGATATCCCCTATCCCTGCAGCATCAACCCAGCTTGATACTCCTTCAGTGACAAGCATTCATATGGTTGATATACTGTCAAGCCCACCGTCGTCCATTCCTAGCTTGTCTTCGCCAACGTATGATATCACTTCTGAGAACGAATTCAATCGTTTCATGAATGAGTCAATGCGTGATCAGCTCAATGTCGAAGCGTAAAAAGAAAATGATTTCTCCAGAGGAACTCGACCTTGAAGAGATAGTTCTTCCAAAGGCTAAAGGGAAGAAGAAGGCAAAAGTATACTTGAGGCTGAATGTTGATAAATCTGGCCACAAGTATGCTGAAATTGGCATACCACCGAATCAAGAAGGTGATGTCAATATGGAGGACTACACAGTGACAAAGGTCCAGCTTGGCAAGGTTACCAACGAAAGTGCAAAAGCCGATGCGCAAGTCACTTTGGATATCTTAGCAGAAGGCTGGACAAAGTTGAGCAATCTCGTAACATGTACAAACAGAGGGCATAGCATTATGCCACTGTTGTAAAGAGACTTGCCGGTTCTCCAAGCAATGCACAACCGCTGACAGTGGTAAGTATTGAAGACCCAGCTGTCAAGAAAGCTGAGAAATTCGCCTCCAAAGGCAGAGTGTTGTATGACTTTGTTGAAAAGATCATTGAACACGGATCTCAGATAATTTTGGCTGCGGATGAGAAAACCACTATGTTGGCCAAGCTCACCACAGAGCTTGACAAAGAAAAGGGCGTACTTTCCCAGGAGCGCAGAGACATGGAAAAATGCCTGTTGTCATGGTCGGAAATGAAACAGGTAAAGCTCAGCAAATTGGTGGAGGTTG
This sequence comes from Sequoia sempervirens, assembly GCA_007258455.2. Classification (NCBI taxonomy): domain Eukaryota; kingdom Viridiplantae; phylum Streptophyta; class Pinopsida; order Cupressales; family Cupressaceae; genus Sequoia; species Sequoia sempervirens. Next base: position 37,997 of record VDFB02239462.1, on the reverse strand, counting down.
GGGTAATTCCCGACAAAGAAAAGTTTTTAGAGGTAAAAGAATCACTGAAACACAGGATCCAAGTGGTTCAATCTCTCATTGAAGACCTTCACCAAGTACAGGAAGATGTCGACGGGCATCACAACATTCTTGACAAAAGGATCAGAGAGTTGCCTGGTCAACTTCTTGATGACAATCGTATCTTCCTACCGGCCGCAGAAATATCCCCGATCTCTCAAGGAAGCATCATGAATTTGATTGATGTGGTCAGACTTCCTGTAAGCTTCCACCGAACATCATTTGATACAAGGCCTACATTGGACAACTCGAAGACGATCTTTGACAGGGGTGCAAGAAGGTCTCACTCATCTCACACAGTGAGATCGATCACGAGAATTCACACCATTGTGGATTACAATCGCTGGTCCGATGGAGAAGTTCGTAAGGTGAGACTAGAAAATTTGAAGACTCGCCCAATGCAAAGAAACGTGAAGCAGCCCCCTATTCTCCAGTGTTAGACATTTCCGGTGCATCCCATTATGCATCTTGTAAATATTTCTCGACATTTTCGAATGTTATTTTGTAAATTGTAATTACACCAAGTCCAAAGATGTACACTTGAAACAAATTGACTTGACTTGGTCAGTTATGAGATTTCAAAATCGCCACTCAACTTTCCTCATTTCAACTTTCCTTTTTGCTCATCCTCTTTCTATATAATGCGAGGATTTCATTGTAAAATGATTCAGTCTTTTGCAAACGGCGTTGCCTTGTAAGCAAACCTAGAAACTTCATACTATATTTTGTGAATGAGATTCAATCAATAAAGAAAAGGATTGCAAGCCAGACTTTGTTGGATTCAATACTTTTGTGAGTTGATCTTATTTGGTAGTGATTAGTTTGAAGAATCTGAAGGACTCTATGTAGTTTATGTAAACTTTGTGTTACATTTATTATTTAGATTGCATTTGTATTTCTGTTTATCATTCGTTGAATGATCTACAAGACTTTGTGCTTGTAATCATTCATGCTTTTGCATGTTCTGGTTGAGTAATCTACAAGACTTTGTGCTTGTAATTATTCATACTCTTGGATACTCTTGTCGAAGGATCTACAAGACTTTGTGCTTGTAATCGTTCTGGCGCTATTTGATACTTTTGTTGGATGATCTACAAGACTTTGTGCTTGTAATCGCTCATGCTGTTCAAGAATTGTTGCGTCTAAGAAGACTTTGTGCTTCTAACGTAGCAAACGGTACGTTTATGCAGATCCGACATTGATAAAGCTACGGAACGACTTTGTGCCTTCGTGAGCTTTCCCATTTTATTTTCTTTTGTTTGTTGTTGATTACTTCTGGTATCTCTACGCTTCGCTTTGACGAGATAGAGATATTGGCATTACTGCTGGTTGTTAGTTTTTAGTTATCAAGAATTCGGAACTTCCAACACGTGAAACATTGTAAACATCTTCTCTGAAAAAAGAGAGAAGGATGAATGTAACACACCCCCCCCACTTCGTGAATTTTGTGTACATTGTGTAATTACTTTTGTGATTTACTATTGTTTCTCTTAGCAGTAAGAAGGGCGCCTCCCCTTTCCGAGAGGAGAGATTCATTTCTCACATAGCTGTGGCTGAAGTCCAAGTTGTGTAATCTGTCGAAAGTTGATTACATAATTTTCACCCAACATTCTTAAGGCCAAAAACAATGCTTTAAAAGAGGACGCCTTTTTATGAAGTGAAGATTTTAAAATAAATTAAAAGTTAAATTGCCTTGAGAAAAGGGACGCCATCTTTGGAGGGAAAAGGAGTGACTTCAAATTTGAAAATTAGGGTTTCTAGAAGCTTCTGGAGAGTTTTCACAAAGTTATAAAAGGAGAGCTTGGGTCTTCATTTGGGCATCTGATATCTTGAGTATTGTTATGCTGCCGAAATGGTTTCTGGATTGCTTCGAGGAATGAATGCCTCCTAGCTTGGGCTCGACTTCGTGCTTGAGAGATAGCACCTAGTAGAGAGGTTTGCTTGTTTTGAGTGAATTTGTAGTGAGGTTTTGCATTGTTTTGATGATCTTGCATTTTGTAGCTGAGTACTTGCATTTTATGTCATTTTCTGGAGTTGCTGATAACAAGGCTGAATCTATAGTTTCACTCATAAATCAAAAAATACAAAAAGAGTTGTTCTGGGTATTGTCTCATTGGTTTTCTCTGTTGGAAGCGACCCTTCATGAATATTTGCAGATTTTAATATGAAGTTTATGATTTTATAAAGCAAATTCATCATTCCTTGTAGGGCGCCCTTTATGGAGTGCTTTGGGATCTGTGCCATTAATTAATAGCCACTTTTAGCTGTCCTTCCTCATAACTAAACTAGGCGCCATCATTTTAAGAGTATTTTGCATCAGTTTTCATGTAATTTGAGTGAGAAATGAGTGAGTTGTGAGCTTTTCATTGAGTTCAATTGCTGGTTATGTAATTCATGTTGCTGGTCTGTCAGATCAGACTTGAGAAAATTGCATATTAGCGAAGGACGGGTGTTAGGAATTCATTATTGACCTAGTGGATGACATCTTTACTATTGCAGCAACTTGTAGAGCTTAAATCCTTGATCTTGCAGGCATTCTACTTCTCATTGTAAGCTGAACAGTAGTACTGTCAGCATTTCTCTCAGTTTTGCTTATCATGTTTGTAATTGCCCACTGAATAAGTGGAAGAGGCTGGCTTGCCGCCTATTTACTTTGATTTGCATTGTAATATCATACATCTCCGCCCTATGGTAGCTCCATTCCCACTCCGGGTTTGAAAGCACATTCTGGGTGTTGAGTTTACTTTCAGCATTTGTAGTGGTAGAGATCCTCTGACCATATGCTCGTCCATCTTGGACACATTCTTGGTTAGAGTTACTTCCAGTTGCAGTTCTGATTAATGTACTGACGATCCTCTTGCCATATGACAGCCTCTCTCTTGTTGAGATTGAGTGCGCATTCTTGGCAAAGAGTTATATTGTAACTGCTGGTTTGATTTATCTAACCCTAACGGGTGTGTTGCATTGCTGATTGTAATTTGAAAATCGGAAAAATTTGGTCCGGTTCTTTACAGCTACTAAATATTAGTACTGCATAGGGAATAAATGATTGTAAAAGAGAATTCTGTGAATGAATAAAATATGTTGTACCTTGTTATCAATATGAGTTCACATTTAATGATTGTCTCATTTTATGTTGCTTCAATCGACGTTATTCATGGTGAAATACTGCATAAGGAGGTTAATGAATCATGTTATTCTAACTTGAGATGTTTATGTATACTGCTAATGTTATGAACATGTGACTGTCATGAGTTTATGCCAGTGGATGTAAGTATGTAAACCATTCCTCTGGGCGGAGGAGAAATATCACTCGGGAGAGGAGCTTGGTCGTTTAACTGGTAAAGTGAATTATCTGAGCATACACACACGTCACTGTAGATTGAGTGAACTGAGTCAGTTATGTTGGTTCTAGATAAGTCATCCGTAGCTCGTAGATTGGCATTAGGAGTCTTGTCTACTTCTTTACGCTTTTGTGAGTGATGTTTATTTGTATATCTGTCTTGTTCTATTACGATCATTATGATGGTAACGTGAATGAATGTAAGTGAATAGGGAGTGGGCATATATACATATATATAGTATATACACATATCCATATGTATATACATATTGATACAGGCGTATGATTGGTAGATTGATATGCTCATACGGATGTATCGATATGGTATACCTACACAGACGTGTACATTGAGGTATATACAGGTATATATGCACACAACCTATTATTTGTGGATATTAATAATATTATATTATTATTGCCTGACAATTTACATATATATGTATATATATATATCGGATATGCTGACTGGCTTACGATATGTTTACGGAGTGATATATATATATATGTAAATATATATATATTATATGCTATGTACATATATATATATAATATGTATATTTAATATTAAATTTCATAATGGAAATCAAAGCATTTTCATATTGAATTAATATTAAACTCTAACTATAGGAATCGGGTGAAATATCACTCACCCGATTATTGAACATCAACTATGGAAATCGGGTTTAATATACTAGCCGATTATTATCACCAAATATGAAAATAAGAATGAATCGAAATATTGTTTTGACCATAGGAAATAAAATACATCAATCTCCAATATAGTGAAAGTGGAAATATTTCACAAACTATAATGTGAACTTTGGAAATCAAATAAAATACAACGCTGAGGAGAAACACGCGCATACATGCAGGACTGTGACCAAGTCACAGGAAACATGAAATGCAGCCTGAATGTTGTTGATTGAGCCATGATTGTAGGCTATGTGGATTGCAAATAACATTGGACTTTTTCACTATGAATCTTTACCCGCTAGATTTTTGGATTGGCGCCATATCTGGAAGACGCTTGTAGGTGTCGATTGTGAATATTTAACCATGTGCAAGTTTGAAATGTTCTTCAACCTGCTGTCATATAATGGAGGTCGACTCACCTTTTGGAAGCTGTGTATGAGAGTAGAAATCCGCCACTTATCAAGTTGAATCATTCAAAACACAATTCTGGTAGTTTACATGCCTTTGGAAGTGGGATTCGATGGGGTTGAGGCTCTATAAATAGCTGCCTGGTTCATCATTCTTTACTTACTGATTTACTTGTCTTCTGGAGAAATTATCTTGAGAACTTATTTTTGTAGAGCATTATTCTAATTTTCTGTGAAGCATATATTTCTGAGAGTTGTGATTAGTTGAATTACTAGTTCACCAACATCAAATTATCTGAGTTTTATACCTCTATTCAGCTGTAACCATTAACAGACTGAATATTCATTCTTAGAGGCGTATATTTCTGAGTGAAGAAGATAGCAACTTGTGAGTTAATTCTAAGTGGGAAAGGCGGTAACTTGTGAAGAATTTTCCAGTTGATTGATAGAGTTGAAGTAATATGAGAATAGGCTAAGGCATCATCAGTTGGAGGAAAGCTAACTACCAGGCATGGGATATTCTTCTACTATTAATTCTATTCCTGAATCATATTTTGGTATTTGTGTTTGCTGTTTGTGCATAGATAGGAAGTTATTTCATAAACTACATTTCTTTTTTGTAAAGAAAGTGAGTTGTTTTATGAAATGCATATTTGGTTGTACGTAGGAAGTGAATTGTATAAAGGACAAAGATGCATACTTGTGTGAATTGCATTAATTGTATGATCTCCATATAAGGAGAGTACATTGGTAATAGTTATTATATACTAGGACCGAAATGAAGGTAGGAGTCAAGATCTATCAGCTTAAGTTATTAGGTTAACTTAGATAAGCTTGAGTTACTCCTAGGATAAAGATTTCCTGAACAGGAGGGATTGTGCGAGTTACTTGTTGACTGATTCATTTCTAGTAGATAGTATGTTGTAGGTTAGTCTAGGATGACTGATTATTTAGGGAAGGACATAACTTATGTGTAGTTTAAGATAGCCCTAAGTCAAATCGACCCTGAGTAGTGTATGTGATAGATGACTCTCTCAGTCGTTTACTGAATTAAAACACTTTGGCCAAAGTAGTGTAATGTACCTACATCCTCTTAGATTGGGCGATGATTACACTGTCAGTTCACCGTGATCCTGTATTATATTCTAGATCGAGGGATGCCGTTTTGCATAGGACCTAGTTATGTAGGACACACTACTATGCTTAGTTGGTTAATAGTATCGGTTACTCTACCGATCTCTTCGTCGAAGGGAGGGCCATCTATTGAATAATAGATGTGTGGGGGACCGCATTATAAGTCCGTGGTTGGCAAAAAAGCGCCCGAGTGATGTTCCTCCTCCACAGTAGGCTACTAATGTACCAAGATTTGAAAGGCGGAATTCCTGGACCTTCTTACTACTATTTGTTCAAAAGCTCAATGAGCTATGTTTTGTACTTGTATGTATTCTTACTCTGATGTTTACTTGAAAAGGAAAAGTTATTTATTTGTAATGAAAGGCAATAAAATGTATTATGTTGAAATGATTTCAATTAAAAGAAAAGGAAATTTTTGTTACAATGGCGATTTCCTCGTTATCTTTATTTGTCTAATGTAAAATTAAGAAATTTTTATTTCACACAAGGGTTAGTATGTTATAGTTCACCTAGCTAGGGCATCTGTAATGTCCCCTTCTCAAACCTGATCTTTCCAGTGACCGTTGGCCTTTTTTTTGGAAACCCGAAGGCTAGTCGGAAGGTAAAATTAGGGTTTCCTAGTTTTAAGGATGTCTTTGCTCAGATTTGGTGGATTCAATGGCTGATTCTTTCTGGGTTTTCAGAGAGCTTCGCAGTGGTATGTTCATTTCGGCATTCTGAGCATTTTCTGGAATTTACTAAAAATAGTAAATTCTATTTCTGGCAGTTTTTCAGTTGGGTTCAGCATGGTTGACTTCCTACTTCAGTTTGGTCAGTTGACTTGGTCATTATTGGCGTTAGGGCACAACTGGAGAGATAAGTTGATATATTTAATTAAAAGTCACGTTTTAATATTATATTCAAACGTTGACCCCTTGGCCTAGTCTATTGACTTTATGTTGTTTTGAAAAGTGGTCTTTTTGAGGGTGGCGCCTTCATTAATGATTATTTTATATTTTATATGTTTCCCAAAGTCAAAACAAGCCAAAGTGGACGCATTTATCAAAGTATTGATTTTAATTAAAAGTCAATATTAAGCTTGAAGGAAATGGACGCCACCTTTGGAAAAGATTAGGGTTTTGTCTTGAAGAGGAGTTTAGGGTTTCGAGAAGTCAACGAGAAAATTATAAAAGGAAGGCTTTGATCATCATTTGGCATCTTTGGTCTACAGTACTGTTATGCTGCCGGTTTGGCTCTGGGTTTGCTTCGAGGAATGAAGGCCTCCTAGCTCGGGCATCGCTTCTTGTTTGCAAGACAACAACTAGTGGTGATTCAGTCTATTTGTGAGTTGCATTTAGTTCGTGCATTGTTTCAGCTTATTACTTCTTAGATCTGATTTAGCATATTAGTGGTTTCAGCATATTGTATTGTTTTAGACAGCAGATTCATGTTTTTAGTCACAAATCAAAAAATACAAAAATATTGCATCTGGGTATTAACCCATTCTCCTTGTTAGGCCTAGGCGCCATAGTTTCCAAGTTTGCAGATTTTTTAGTGGAAGCATTAATTTTTAAAAGAAAATCGACTTTCTCAGCTGGGCCGTACCATTTACTTGCATTGGGAATTGTGCATTAATCATTAGAGGCAGTTTGAGTCTGTTTTCTGATATTAGTTTGAGCGCTATCATGCTAGGATTGTTGTGCAACAGAAATCATGTCATTTGAGCAAGTTACTAGGGAGATATGAGCATTTGAATAGTTTCATAGGCTGCTGTTTTTAATTGCAAAATGCAGATTTGAGGAAAACAAAAAAACAGAAGTATTATTTCCAATCTTTGTGAGAATTTGATGTGGCATCTTGAATCAAGCCAAGGGAGTTCTTATTGTATTGTAATGAATAATATTTCCAGTTCTAATCTCTTGACAGGCGTATGATACTCATTTTGTAAACTGACAGTAGTACTGGCAGTGATTCTTAAGCTAGTTCAATTCTGCTCTGTAATGCTTATTTTCATTTGAAGTTATTGTTATAGTTACAGCTCCGCCCTATGGTAGCTACTTTCCCAGCCTGGGTTAGCAAGCACATTCTGGGTGTCGAGTATTTTCAGCTTTCAGCATTTTGTTTCAAGCATTGTTATTGTAATCACTCCGTCATATGGTCGCCCCTCACTCCGTATTGGATTGGGTAGCACATACTTGACGTTGAGTTCCCTTTTAGCATTTAGAGTAGAAGATCCTCTGACCATATGCTCGCCATCATCGACGCCATTCTTGGTTAGAGTTGCTTTTGCACGTTTTGGTTTAACCTCTAACCTTAACGGGTGCATTGCTTGTAATTTGCAATTGTTAAAAAATCGAAAAATTTGGCTCGGAATATTTCAGACATTTCAGACTCGAGAAAAAATGCCTTCATCAGGAACTCGATCAAAAATCATCTAGGCGATCATTTTCAAATTCATTGTCTGGAGGATTTTGTCTTGAAAACACATTTTCTTCGCATTTGCCTTAGAAAATTTTAAAATTTCCCTTAGGAAAATTCATAATTTGAGCACCAATCAAATTCTTCATGTTGAAGGCCCCAACGAACTGTGGAAGACTTCGAAATCCATTCCTCATCGCAAACGTCCACTACCCAGAAGAAAATTTTCTTCAGAATGTGTCGAATTCATGGGTACACAACGAACGGGTTCATTTAATTTTTGAATTTTGAACCTTAGAAAATATTTTTTTTAGCAAATTTAATCCATTTCTTCATCTCCAGGCGCATTTCCTTACTCTGACTTGAAATTTTTTTATCAACCCTGTGAAGCTGGCATCCATTGACTTCATCTCTGGCAATTTCATCCAAATTTCATACTTCCAAGTCCAGGCGTGATTTTCTTCTAGGGAGGTGGAAATTTGATAACACTTAGAAAAATATTCAGATTGCCTTAGGAAATTTTTTATTTGATCTTCAAATCATCTTCCTGTGATGAGAAAATTTTATTGTTTTGACTCACTTAGGAAAATTTTCTCCTTGAATGCCTTGGGCGCATTTGGTAGGAGGTATTTTAAACTTCAAAATTCTCTAACGCCTTGAAATATTCCTCACATAACTTCTAGGCGCCTATAGAGGAGTCCACTTTAAATTTCCCACACTTAGAAATATTTCCAAGGTCAAAATGTTCAAGGCATTTAACTTCAAACTCCTACGCCTAGATTCCCTACTCACCCTGGGCGCCAACAAGGGGTCAATCTTCAAGTGTTAACACTTAAAATATTCTCAAAGGGACCCACTTCATGCTTTGGACGCCTTGTATTTTGCATGTCAATGCTTTATTTGGACGCCTTGATTCTTTGTCTTCATGCATCTTAGGCGCATTTTGAAGGGTGAGCATCCAATCTTGAGCACTTAGAATATTTTGAACACCTTCCTTGGGGTATGGGCGCATTTCACAGGTAGTACTTCCACTTTTAATGACTTAGTCAAAATTTTGAAGTCCTCTCTCCTCATTTAAGTTCTTGGGCGCATTTACCATGGCCTACTTCCATTCTTGTCAACACTTAGAAAATTTTCAATCTCATCTTCTCTTCAAGGCGCAAATGATGTAGGCTATTTCCATCTTCAAATACTTAGCACAATTTCCATGTTTTTCATCAAGGCGCAAACAAGGGAGCATATTTTAAGTTTTGAACACTTAACCAACTTTCTCCTCCATCTCTAAGTGAAGGCGCATTTTAGGGGGTCCAGCTTTCAATTTTCAACACTTAGAAAAATTTTCAAGTGGTCTTCTCCTCTAAGGGTGCAAATGAGGTCTTCTACATCAAGTGTTGGCACTTGGTATTCTTCAAGGCCCCACAGGCAAGTCCAGGCACAAATTATACCCTGAGCTTCCAATTTTGACCCTTAGAAAATTTCTTTGCACAACTACCTTGTGATGGGCGCATTTCACAGGCTCTTCTTCCAATTTCAAGGACTTAGAATATTTTAAGTTCTCTCTTCACTTGGTGGGCGCATTTCAGCCATGGAGCTTCCAGTTTCAAGAACTTAGACAAATTTCAAGGCTCTAAGCTCAAGGGCGCAAATAAGACCCTCTACATCAAGTTTTTGTACTTGGAATATTTTTCCATGCTTCTTCCTCCAAACTAAGGCGCATTTTTGCCTGTGAGCTTCCATTTTTCAACTTGGAATATTTCAAGGGTCCACTCATGAGTCAAGGCGCAAATGAGGTAGGGAGCTTCAAGTTTGAGTGCCTTAGTCAATTTCCAAGCCATCTCTTTGATCATGGGCGCATTTAAGATGTTGAACTTCAGATTTTGTATACTTAGAAAAAATTTACTCTCCCTTCAACTCCCAGGCGCATATGAGGGTGTCTCCTTCTAATTTGCAGCACTTTAGAAATCTTCAAGATCTTCTCCAAGTTTGGGGGCGCATTTAGGAGGGTGAACACTTAATTTTCAAATACTTAGAAAATTTCCACTTTCATCCTCTCTCCAAGGGCGCATTTCACCATGGGAGCTTCCAATTTGTGGCACTTAGAAGATTTTCAACCAGCCTTCGGCTTTTAAAGGCGTTTTTCACTAGCTGGATTTGAAAATTCATCAATTTCAGTGAATTTTATGCTCTTTGCCTGATTTAGGGCAGCTTGATCATGCTAACCCTAATTTGCTATTTTTAGAAAGTTTGTCAATTTTGCACTTCAAGCTAATTTCAAGTTCCCAAAAAGGTTGGATTTTGCTTTGTTCGGATCCTGGTGACATGATTGAGCTGCTGGTGCCCGGTACCCGTATGCCTCTGCTATTTTTAGCAACCTGCTAAAAATAGTAAATGTTCAGAATAAGCTCAACTTTCATGTGTTGAATGCCCGAAGTGTGGTGATCATGGCTGGATTCTACATTTGCATGGTTGTCATGTTCTGCCCTTGATTTTAGGAAACCCTAATTCTTCTGTACCAACTTGCTAAAAATAGTAAGTGTTCGATTTTCCGTCCTCTACAACTCCGCTTGATCTGAAATTCGCGCCATAGGGTCTTCATCACTTGCTTGACTTGTACCTGCTGATGCCTTGCGTTGACCTGCTATTTATAGCATGTTTCTGGAGGTGGCTTACTATTTATAGTAACTGCTTGCTTTTGAGACTTCCACAACTCCGTTTGACTTGAAATTCGAATGACGGGCTCCTCACCACGTGACCCGCCTGTTGACACTGGCGCATGCGACTGACTTTCTATTTTTAGCCAGTTTCCAAAATGACTTACTATAAATAGTAAGTGCTCCGTTTGCCTTCAAATTTTACCAGCAGATAGCTTGAGAGATGCTGATCGCGGTGGTATACATCGGTTTTCGAAAATTCTGACTTTTTATGCCTCTTTTTGGGCCCCGAAGCTGGAAACCCTAATTGGTCTTGCATGCGTATCAAATGACTTCCGTTTGTTCTCGTTTCTGTTGCACTGCGATCAGCTCATGATTCTAAAGTGCTAGGAAGCGGTCGCCTGAGTGCACCTGCTAAAAATAGCAAGTTGCTAAAGGAGTGATTATCTCTGTTTGCATGTCATATCATCGCGAAGCTCTCGAAAAACCCACAAGGAATATGCCGACATGCAAAGAAAACCCTAACATGCAAACCCTAAAAATAGCCTCGGAAGGCTAGACTCTGAAAGTTGTCACCTCGCTTTGCATGTTATACTGTCGCGAAGATCTCGAAAAACCCAGAAGGAATATCCAGACATGCAAAGGAAAACTCTGCATCTAAGCTCTGAAATTTGCTCCGGAAGCTATACTGCTAAAAATAGAAAGTTGTCGGTTTCAGCTCAAATTTTGCACATAAGTAACTTGACATGCTCTGAATGTGGTGTGACTGTCAAATTCTCAAAAATGCTGAAAGATTGCCCGTAATTGCACACTTACTAAAAATAGTAAGTACCTAGAATTTGATGAAATTTCAATGGTAGCCTGCTGGAAGCACACTGACAACAATGTTAAGCTCTGTTTTCAATTTATTCATTTCATTCGACCTCGGACTGACCAGGAAAGATGAAAGCCTAATTTTCAGACTTGGCCAAAATTTCACTTTTTAAGCTCAACGGCCAAGAAATCCCCGGAAAGGCAAACAGAAAAGAGACAGAGAGAGAGAAAACCCAAGCCAAAAGACCAGAATGGAGCAAAAATTAGGGGTCCCCATCTTAAATGGGGCGATGTGTGGAAAAGGTCACAACACAACCTTTGCATTCTTCTTTAGCATTTCATTTAGTGGCCTTACTATCTCAGCAAATCCAGTTATGAACTTTCTCACAAAATTAATCTTGCCGAAGAATGATCTTAATTCTTTTTGACTACCTGGTAGGCCGATCCTGGAGATAGCCTCAATACGCTCAGGGTCAATTGAAATACCCTTCTCTGAGATGACATGACCCAATAATTTACCCTCTGTCACACCAATTAAACATTTCTTAGCATTCAAGGAGACACCGACCCTTCTGCATCTCTGAAATATCTTTCTCAAATCCTCAACATGGTCCCCTCTTTTCTTTGAGAATACAGTTAGGTCATCCATGTATATGATTATGCACTTGTGAACCATCTAAATATATATATATATTGTTATGAATGTTATATTATGAGCAATGCATATTCTATAAACTGTACACAAAACAATTATCCATCCCATGGAAACAATTTGAATGCATGCTTAGAACAACAACAGGATAAGTGTTTGATGAAATTTTTGTTCTCATGAAATCATGAAAGTGAAAAAAAATTGCATAGTTATTTAGTGCAAGATATTTTAGTAGGAATCTTCTGATGCACTTAACTCACTGTAACACACAAAAAATGTCAAATGGGATGAACAACACAATCTCCAAGATCTGTGGAGTCCCCTAACCAAACTACATTAGCCTATGGGAACCCAAAAAATAGGCTAACTATCTCTAATTGTCAACTACTTAGGAAGGAGAAAATTAGAAATTATAGTCCTCCCTCCCCAAAATTCTTTGTCCCCAAGAAATTGCAACTCTGGATGTTGTAATATCTATTCACTCTCCTATGTTGCATCTTCAATTGACAAGTTCTTCCATTTAACTAGATATTCATTAATATACCTTCTCCGTAGAGTATGCTCCCTGACATCAATGGTAGCCTCATGAATCAAAATCAACATCCCCTCCTCATCTAATGGTGGAAACTCCAAGGAAGGAACCACATTGTAACCAAGTGCCTTTTTGAGGCATGACACATGGAGCACATTGTGTAATCTACTACTTGTTGGTAACCCCAGCTCATAAGCCACTTCTCCAATCCTTTTGGAGATTCTAAAGGGACCATAGAACCATGGCTTAGGCTTCTCCAATCCACTCTTCTTAAGCGTGGACTGTTTGACTGTAATCTTAGGTATACCATGTCACTCACCTCAAAATTGCATTCTATGCGATGCCTATCAACGTACATCTTTTGCTGATTTTGTGCTTGTTGCAAGTTTTCTTTCATAGATTTCATTATATCCTAACTTTTCTGTAGCAAATCCCTGATATTAGGTGCTTTGTCGTCCCCAAAAAACAAATCAATGAAACTTGGAGCTTCGTACCAATACAATACCATGAACGGGACATCCTAATGGACATGTGGCAAGTGGATTCATAATAGTACTACCTTGAGATATGGTTTCAAAGGTACCCTTCCATCCACTTGTTTACTATTTCTATCTACCCATCAATCAGTGGGTGATAATTGGTACGAAGAGTGAGCTCAGTCCCACTCAATCGAAAGAGCTCCTACCAAAAAAGACTTAGAAACTTGTTGTCCTTGTCACTATATTCCTAGGCATCTCATGAAGTCTAAATATCTCTATGAAAAATAAATCAGCCACCTATATTGTATATGTGGCTGAAATGGCAAAGGAATCGGAAAATTTTGTTAGTCTATCAACAATGACATATACACAATCCTTACCCTGAACCTTTGGTAGCCCGGTGATGAAATCCATAGAGATACATTCCCATTTTTGATTGGGAATAGGAAGGAGCTGCAATAATACAATTGGATAAGTGTGCTCATTCTTGTTCTGTTGGCATGTGGAACACTCCCTAACATACTTACGAACTTAATTTTTGAGTCCTTTCCAAGTGAATCTCTCCTAAATCTGCTTATATGTTTCGATAAAATCTAGGTGTCCCACCATGCGTGCATCATGGAAAGTTCTCAAAATTTCACCTTAACTTCATCTTGTATCTGCATCCTATATGGCGCCCTCAATAATATACATGTAGCCCAAGATCCCTTAGTATATTTTGCTGAAATCAACTCTCTCCAATCAGCAGTAATCTCTACTAATGAACACAAATGAGGTTTCTTGGATAGGTCATCTACAACAACATTATTCTTCCCTTTACATACACAATGCTAGATTCATATGCCTAAAGTTTGCTCACCCATTTTTGTTGTCTATCATTAAGGTCCTTCTGTCTCAAGAAGTACTTGAGGCTATTGTGGTTGGTTTTGACAATGAATTTTCCTCCCACAAGATAGGGTTTGAACTTGGCCAAAGCATGCATAATGGCCAACATCTCCTTATCATATATTCAATAACTCCTCTCAGCACCCCTTAATTTCTTGCTCTCAAAGGCAATCAAATGCTTATCCTGCATCAACACAACACCTATTCCCTCTCTAGAAGCATCACACTCCAACTCAAAAGGCTTGGAGAAGTTAGGAATAGCTAAAATTGGGAAAGGACACATAACTTGTTTGAAGTGATCAAAGCATTATTGTGCTACATCTGACCAAACAAAAGCTCCCTTATTATTCGAATATGTAAATGGAGCTACCACCTATGAGAACCCTAGAAAAATATTTTGTACAATCCACATAACCCAAAAAATCCCTTGAGCTATGAGAGATTGGTGGGTGGTGACCAATCTATGATTGCTTTGATCTTATTGGGATCCACTCTAACACCTTTAGAGCTAATGATATGGTGGCCAAGGTATAGAAGCTTTGCCATACCAAAATCACACTTAGACTCCTTGGCATATAATAATTCCTCCCCTAGGATGCTCAACACCTTCTCAAGGTGCCTCATATGTTCGTCCCAAGTCTTGCTAAATATCAAAATATGTAAAGAACCAGACCATTTTTTTTTTGTTTTTTCACAAAGTAATTACAATCAACACGCACCCGTTAAGGTTAGCTCTAAACCCAAACGATGCGGGAAGTAACTCTAATCAGAATGTACACCAGGATCCCGATGTGGGCAAGGTGTGAGCATTGGTCAGAGGATCTAATGCAAATGCAAACTAGAAGGGAACTCTAAACAAGAATGCGCCTGTGCAGACGAGCATAAGGTCAGAGGATCAATGCACGATGAACTGAAGTAACCCTAACCAAGAATGGCGCCGAGTGATGGCGAGCATATGGTCAGAGGGTCCCTAACTACTAACTGAAAGCAAATAGGTGACAATGCCAGCCTCTTCCACTTATTCAGTGGGTATTACAATGAAATACAAATGTAAATATGAGCTAGTCAGTACTACTGACAGCTTTACAATGAATGTATTTTCCTGCAAGCACACTATTTAGAAAGATAATCAAGCTGCAATAGTAGAGAGCTCCTTCCAAAGGTTTTATATGACTTCAACAACTCATTTCCTAATCAATAGATGAATTTCCAAAATCTGGTAAATCAGACCTGCAGCAAGAAATGAAGAAATCTGCAACGTAGCACTCACTCTAATGCTTGTATCTTTCCCAAATCTCATTCTAATGACATGAAATCAAGTGCAAATTGATCTATAGATGATGGCACCCAAAATGAATGCCTAAAACCACTCCAAACAACCTCTCTTTAATCTGCACAAATCCCAAAGCCACCACAGAATGGTACGGCCCAGCTGCAAGGGCGATTTTGCTCTATAAAATCAGGGACACTTCAATAAAATCTGCAAATTAGCTAGAATGGTCACCCCTCATAAACAAAAGGATAGAAACAATACCCATAACAATAGCATTTTTATTTCACGAGCTATGAGCAAATCTTACATTCCTCAATGACATTCAGCAACTCTAGAAATGAGACAGAAAATGCAAATGCTCAACTGAAAATGCAAATGCTCAACTGAAAATGCAAATCAAACCTATTACAAGCTAACTCTCAACTAGTTGCTATCTATCAAGCAAGAAGATGAGCCATTGCTAGGAGGTGTTCTTTCCTCGAAGCGAGTGCCTGAAGACAATTCAGCAGCATAACGGTGTAGTAGACAAAAGATGCCAAATGAAGAGCTGAGGCCAGAATATATAGATAAGAGAAGAGCCTTCTAGAATCTTCAAAAAGGGCGCCCAAACCCTAATTTTGAATTCACACTTTTTCCCTCCAAAGGTGGCATCCTTTTTCCTTTAATAAAATATTTCACCTTTTAATAAAAGTCAATCTCTCCTCAAGTAGGCGTCCATTTCACTTAACCCATAATTTTTTTTGTATTGATAATAGTTTAAGCACAGTACATCAACAATCAACTGATAAGCAAGATTACAAATTGACAGAATATCAACTTAAATCAGCTGCTGGAAATACATGCTGACACAAAAAGCAGCCAACTTAAAATAAATGAAAAAAATAAACTACAGACAATACACGGACTGCACCACAGCAAAATCATGAGGAAAACCAAACACAGACTGAACAAAAGCAAAAGACTTCTGTAAAAGAGCAGCAACTTTAAATATAGTATCTAGAGTGTAATTCCATGCTGTGACCTTGTTGGGTGAAAATTATGTAATCAGCTTTTCGATAGATTACACAACTTGGACTTTAGCCATAGCTATGTGAGATGTGAATCTCTCCTCTCGGAAAGGGGAGACGCCCTTCTTATTGCTAACAGAAGCGATAGTAAAACAAACAAGTAATTACAAAATGTACACGAAACTTATGAAGTGGGGGTGTGTTACATTCATCTTTCTCTCTTTTTTCAGAGAAGATGTTTACAATGCTTCACCGTTGGAAGTTCACAATTCTTAATAACCTTAAACTAACAACTAGCAGTAATACCAATACCTCTATCTCATCAAAGCGAAGCACAAAGATACCAGAAGTGATTAATAATAAACAAATAAAGTAAAAAGGAAAGCTCACGAAGGCACAAAGTCGTTCCGTAGCTTTTTCAATGTTGGATCTGTGCAGATGTACCGTTTGTCACGTTAGAAGCACAAAGTCTTCTTAGACGCAGCAATTCCTCGAACATCATGAACGATTACAAGCACAAAGTCTTGTAGATCATCCAACAAAATTATCAAAGAGCACGAACGATTACAAGCACAAAGTCTTGTAGATCCTTCGACAAAAGTATCCAAGAGTATGAATAATTACAAGCACAAAGTCTTGTAGATCATTCAACCAAAATATGCAAGAGCATGAACGATTACAAGCACAAAGTCTTGTAGATCATTCAACCAAATGATAAACAGAAATATAAATGCAAATCTAAATAATAGATGCAACACAAAGTTTACATAAACTACTTAGAGTCCTTCAGATTTCTCAAGCTAATCACCACCAAATAAGATCAACTCACAAAAGTATCGAATCCAACGCAAAGTTTGGTTTGCAATCCTCTTCTTTATTGATCAAATTCCATTCACAAAGCATGAACGCAAAGTTTCACAAATTTGCTTCAAAAAGGGCAGCACTTCGTTGCAAAACACTAAAGGATCCATTTACAATGAAAATCCCTCACATTATATAGAAAGAGGGATGAGCAAAAATAGGAAACTGATTGAGAAAATTAAGGAAAGTTAGGTGAGCGATTTTAGGAGATCTCACCTAACTTTGACCAAAGTCAAAGTGTAATTTGTTTTCAAAATATTACATCTTTGAGCTTGGTGTAATTACAATTTACAAAAAGACATTCGAAAATGTCGAGAAATATTTACAAGATGCATAAAGGGATGCACCGGAAATGTCTAACACTGGAGAATAGGGGCTGCTTCATGTTTCTTTGCCTTTGGGCGCGGAAGTCTTCAAATTTCCTCCTAGTCTCCTGCACGAACTTCTCATCTGGACCAACGTGTAATCCACAATGGTGTGAATTCTCGTGATTGATCTCATGGCGATGAGTGAACCTTCTTGCACCTGTCAAGATGCGTCTTCAGGTTATCCAATGTGAGCCTTGTATCACAAATAATATTCATGAAGCTTAAGAAGTTCGAACATGTCAATCAAATTCATGCCGGCTTCCTTGAAGATTTGGGATATTTCTATGGCTGGCAGAAAGATATGATTTTCCTCAAGAAGTTGTCCTGGTAACTCCTTGATACCTTTTTCAAGAATAACACGATGCCCTTCGACATCTTCCTGTACTTGGTGGAGATCATCCATAAGGGATTGAACCACTTGAATTTCGTGTTTCAAAGATTCTCTTACCTCAATGAACTTTTCTTTGTCAGGAATTACCCCAACCTCCACCAATTTACCGAGCTTTACCTGTTTCATTTCCGACCATGACAACAGGCATTTTTCCATGTCTCTGCGCTCCGAAAGTACACTTTTTTCTTTATCAAGCTCTGTGGTGAGCTTGGCCAACAAGGTAGTTTTCTCGTCCGCAGCCATTATAATCTGAGATCCGTGTTCAATGATCTTTTCAACAAAATCATACAACACTCTGACTTTGGAGGCGAACTTCTCAGCTTTCTTGACAGCTGGGTCTTCAATATTTACCACTGTCAGCGGTTGTGCATTACTTGGAGAACCTGCAAGTCTCTTTACAACAGTGGCGTAATGCTCTGCCCTCTGTTTGTACATGTTGCGAGCTTGCTCTACTTTATCCAGCCTTCCAGCCAAGATATCCAAAGTGACTTGCACATCGGCTTTTGCACTTTCATTGGTAACCTTGCCAAGCTGGACTTTTGTCACCGTGTAGTCTTCCATATTGACATCACCTCCTTCACTTGGTGGTATGCCAATTTCTGCATACTTGTGGCCAGACTTATCAACATTCAGCCTTGAGTATACTTTTTCCTTCTTCTTCCCTTTGGCTTTTGGAAGGACTATCTCTTCGAGGTTGAGCTCCTCCGGAGAAATCATTTGCTTTTTACGCTTTGACACTTGAGATATTAGCCAAGGAGGAAGAAAAGAAGTATGAGCTTCTGGATTCACTATCAATTCAGTCGCCATTGCTACTTCTGAAGTTATTGTCACATCTGAAGTTACCATAGGTATCGTGACAATCGGAGAAGTGTCTGTCATCATCGCTCCTGTAGTTGACACATTGAGCTGATCACGCATTGACTCATTCATGAAACGATTGAATTCATTTTCAGAAGTGATATCATACGTTGGCAAAGACAGCCTAGGAATGGACGATGGAGGGCTTGACAGTATATCAACCGTATGGATGCTTGTCACTGAGGGAGTATCAAGCGAGGTTGATGCTGCAGGGATAGGGGATATCTCGGCTGCAGGAATGCATGTGGTAGGAATAGGTGACGAGGGAACAGGAGGTGGAGGAGTTCTTGAATCTGGAGGGGTATGAGGAACATTTGAAGTCACAGGCGATGATGTTCTGGGAATTTCCTTAACTACATTCTTAGGAGGAGAAGTAGTTCTTTCTTGATCATGCCCGGGTTCCTGTTGATCACCCTCTTGTCTCTCCGATTCTAGTTCACCTTCAAAATCACCTTCATATCCTTCTTCAGAATCTTCTTCAGACTCTTGCTCGCTTTCAAAAACCTCTTCTGCATCGGAGTCTGCTTCTGCTAAATCTTCATCTTCAGCGGATTGGTCACTTGAAGTTTCTTCTTCATCGGAATCTACCTCCTCTACAATAGACTTTTTACCCTTAGAGTGAGATGGATTAGATTCCGTGATTTCTGTCTCTGGGACAGACCGGGTATCTTTTTGCCAACAGTGAACTTGATCCTAGGACCTCTTCGTGAAGAAGTGGGAACGGCCGCTAATTTATTTTTGTCACGAAGTTCTTGCTGTTGGCGAGCTTCTGCTTCGGATTCCTCTCCTTCTGAGTCTGTTCTGAAACTCTTCATTTCATAACCGTGTTTATGTAACCATTCTGCAGTGTTGGCTAGGATTGGCCTCAACCTCTCTCTTATGCTGGTAACTTCTTTCCTAGACCATTGAATTGCAGGCAACGACCTTTTAGGAATTTCTTGCTCATCATAGACAGCATTCATGATATCACCTGGATCTGCAAAATCCTCTGGTAGGTCAGCAATATCAAGATCTCTGATCTGTTGAACAGTCAACCTGCAATAGTCCATTTTGCGAATGGCTTCTTCATCTCTACAATCAGCCCAAATGTCCTCAAAACGGTACCTGTGATGGTGACCCTTTTGCAACTTTTTTCTGACATCTCGGTAATCGAAATCAAACCTATACCTGTAGGTCTTGATTGTCATGATCTGCATTTCAGCATAAACAGACTTAGCTTTTTCTGCAGTTTGGATAGTATATCGGCCGATGGTCAGTGGGAACTTGAATCCACGCTTGTGGTTGCTTCTTCGTTCTTTTTGCACTGACATCAACTGTCTGCATGTTTCCATGAGAACCCACTTATCCGAAGGATAATGTGGTAGCATGTAGGGACAACCAGTGTAGCATCCTACTCTCAAGTAAGTAAACGTTGGGAGTTGAAGAAATATGCATCCAACTTTACTTACCACCTTATAAGCCTCATCAGATACTCTTCTTTCAAGAGCTGGATCAAAATTGAAAAGCAAAGGCGCAAAGAAAGCATCTGTGACCCGTCTAAAGTGATGAAAACTTTCCTTCAGCTCCAATTGATAGAAATATCTATACACAAGTACCATCATCTGATTCCCTTTTGTAGATAGACCTGGGAATTGTCTCATTACAGCCGCCGCGTACACCAGGTAAGAAGTCATGTAGAACTTCAATGTAGAAGGAGCATTGATCAACTGCTCGTGTATTTCATCACTGATTTGTTTGCCCCAGTCAATATGCACCTTCTGTCTTCTTATGATCCTGATGTATTCATACAATCGATCATGAAAAGTGGATGATTCCGGCAAGCCTTTCACTCTGCTTAGAAACGTGATCATATCTTTGACGTCATCTTTGAAATCACTTCGCAGGAGTCCTTTCGGCCATCTGGAAACAGATGATCTAGGCTTCTTTAACCATTGAGTGTTTATCAACTGTTTAGCTTTATTGGGATCAGCATCAAAGATCTCCTGTGCTTTTGATATAGAAATATCAATGTATTTCTCCATATGAGGGACCTTGAAAACAATGTCGAAGAAATCAGGGTCAAGTCTCAGGATCTCGTGCCCGGAAGAATCGATCATGCTCCTACTTTCTCTGATGTAGTGAGACGCCACCTGAAGAACAAACTCTGTATTGTGTGTAGCTGTAGGGAACATTGCCACCAAATGAAGGTTGCTGTGTACGATTGCTCTCATTGAATCAGGAAGAGGCTTCGTTTCTGTTTGCTTTGCGAAATCAACCAAGTCCTGATGACCAACCTCCGTGTCTTTTATCTCTTCCACCTTTGAGAGCACTACAGTCGGCGGATAGACACCTTGATACTTGTACTTCATTTTGCCTTTTGCTTTCGAAGAAGACAGAGGCTTGCTGGAAGTCATCAAAAACAACTGGAACTTTGATCACTCTGACTTGACTATTTTTGAAAAGAGACCAAAATAAATGCGAAGATTGCTGAAGGAAGGATGCGAAATCTTCAAAAACGTTTTTTGCAGTTTGAAATTTGTCTAAGTTGCAGAAATTTTAGGTTACATTTTCAGAGTTAATAGTGCCAATCGTAGTTCATGCATGAAGCTATTACAATGCTTTTTGGAGGTCGTGGGTTTTTCTTGAGGAGCCGCCAATCCTTTACCTAGCTATAATAATTGCAGATTAGGGGCCATTAATATTCAAATGGAGCAACCATATTCTTTGCCACACAAAGCCGTGGGAAAGATAGCCATTTATTCTGAATGAATCACAACTAATAAAATGGATGCCATACTTATAATAGAGTCCAAGTAAAGTGGTGTGGTCAATATGTGGGGACAAAAAGGAGATTTGATGGGCAAGTAGACACCAATATCTAGTCACCATGCCATCGTATCAATTTTCTAGGTAATTGCCATACTTTGAAGGAGGAGTGATTTAATTAAGGTAGTCATACTCTTCTGCTAGCCATTGTACAAGTTGAAGGTCTACATAATAAAGCTACAGGTCAGCGATGAATATGATATTGTAATTTTTAGTAATATTATTGACCAAGGTCAAGGCCAGAATATAGTTTGAAATAAATTAATTGAGACCTGTAATGATTCATGATATATTTATGTTACAACTATAATAGAATAATTAACATTTTTTGAATGGACTATTGGATATCTTATGTGAACTTCAGAATGTTTGCAATGATAAAAATATTGTAAAAATCATGTATTGCAATAGACATCTTTCACTTCATTTGAATTTTGGAAATTAAGCATAGGCACCATAATTCGATATTGGTTGACAATATGCTTGCATTGTCAAACCACTAGAAATAAATCACAAAAACTTCCTATCGAGGGTAAGGGTGTTTACATTGAACCATCCCCAT
This sequence comes from Sequoia sempervirens, assembly GCA_007258455.2. Lineage (NCBI taxonomy): Eukaryota > Viridiplantae > Streptophyta > Pinopsida > Cupressales > Cupressaceae > Sequoia > Sequoia sempervirens. Next base: position 15,829 of record VDFB02239462.1, on the reverse strand, counting down.
TTCCATTGTTCCTTCCATGTTCATTGTTTCCCCCATTGTTCCCACCATTGTTTTCACCAATGTTGTTATTTCCCACCATATGTTGGGTCATTAGTGCCACCATTTGAGCTATAATCTGTTGCAAATCTCGTTGTCCTATAGAAGGATCATTGAGCATATCTTTGGTACAAGGTTCCTTGTAATGTCCCTTGCATAGTGTGAAGGAATTTTTACGATTTGTTTGCCAGTTTGATAGATGCTGCAAGCATTTTTCCAAATAGTTTGCATGCTGGATGATAAAAGTAGTTTCCTGATTGAGTCTCAACATAATACTAACCCTTTATAGTGTTATTGTTTACATTCATTATTGTTTCATCACATAATATGGAATACAAGAGATATGCTAGATTCGTGAAAGATAAACTTGCTGACAACTTCAGATATTTTGCATAGATAAATTATTATCATAGAATTAATTTGGTTAGAGAATTTAATCCATCTATTGCATATTGAATATAGTCAAAAAAATGCTAACCTCGATGATAGCTCTTCGACTCCTTTCATATTAAAATGCGATATGGCATGGTTAATAATAATATCGGTAGACTTTAGGAAATGTTGGCGTAAAATCTAACACCTCTGGAGTGCAGGTTTGTACGGACAGCTATGTACACTACGCAATGAGTGCTCTTCAAATTAGGAGGGGAAGCTCCCTCGTTGTGCTGGAATGCATGAAAAGAGAAGTAATCTAAGTCCTATCTTTTGTTCTCAGCTGGAAGAGGCACAAGGTTAAGAAAACCAAGAACGTTGCAGCCATGATTTCTCGTCGCATCATTAACTACAACTAAGCTAACTACTTTAAATCTATCCAGTTTCCTCAAGAAAACAGAGCATGAGGAAATGGAGCAGGGATGATTATAGACGATAAACGTGTTTAGATTCTCTACTTGAAGGCAAGGTGGCGCAACTATCATCTCAATCTAAACAAGCTTATTGGGCACAAACAGATTTAAGACTTTACCAAGACAATTTTATGGAACCCTATGTGGCATAACACTCGATTGAAAAAGTAAAGTCTTCACAAACAGCCTTTATCACCACAATCTCACGAAACCCTATGTGGCATAACCTTCAATTATAATGATAAAGATTCACAGAACAGATTTATCACTGCAATTTCTCGAAACCCTATGTGGCATAACGATTGATCACAATGGTAAATTTACATAAAGCAGATTTATCATCTCAATCTCTTGGAACCCTATGTGGCATAACAATTGATCTCAATGGTAAATATGCAAAACAGATCTAACTATGGGAGGGATTTACCACGCCAATCTTATGGAACCCTATGTGGCATAACACTTGATTGAAAGTAGTAAAGACTTCACGAAACGATTTTACCATCACAATCTCACGAAACCCTATGTGGCATAACACTTGATTGAAATGATAAAAGATTGACAAGACATAAAGAATCCACCATCACAATTGCATGAAACCCTATGTGGCATAACAATTCATCGAAATAGTGAAGACACATGAACAAATACCAAAAGAGCAATATTGAGGGCAAGGTAGGCGCAGCATATATTTCTCTCTCAAGCAAAAGTTATTTACAAATGAGCAAAGCTCTTATTTATATACATCAAGGTGTAGGGAACCCTAAAATCACCTTGTGTCATCTATAGTTCCTGTAATGCATGCAAGCAATGCGCCAAACCCTAATTAAGTAAACTACAAACTGGGCAACTACCCTCAGTTAATCGGGAACATCTAATCTAAAATGGACACCAGCAGTATGCACGTCTTATTGAAAGTGTTAACTGGAAGATCACCATCGCCAACGAAACCCTAAATGAAACTCCAAGTAAACAAGGTGAATCTCAGAATAGATATGCATGAGGTGAGACAGCCAGTTAACTTGAAAGGGTAACGCCAAGTTAACTCCTGTGTGTAATGTCTATCCTGAGAGGTGGAAACTGAAGTCTACTAGTCGTGATCTCGAGCAAACAATCCCTCAACGAGGCTGTCAACTGCATCAGCATCTGAAAGTCAGCAACTTGAGCAATCTTGGCAATCTTTGCACACTCAACCAGCATTTCACTGGCTGGTAACTTTGGCGGCTCCGTAACTGAACATATCTTCTACAGCTCGATACAAATCGGTCTCAGCTTTTCTAACGAAATCATGAATTAAGACCGATTTGGTCTTGAATTCAGTCTGTGTGTATTGTACTCTGAAAAACTCGCCTGTTGACTGTGAACACGGCTATATTCTGACAACTTTTCTGGAAAGCTAAAAATAGCCTGCTGAGGGTAAAAATAGCCTATCGGGTTTAATTAAAATCTGATATGGTTTTGTCCGTAAAAAGATTCTAAGACAACCTGCAATGTAAACGCGAAATATGACTTCTACCGACTACGCAAAGACTTTTCCTGAGAAAAATTAGAAACTCAGAACCGATGTTCGAGTTAAAAATCAAAATCAAAACGCACGATTTTAATTCGAGGAAGCCATATGAAAATGATCCGCGCCGAGACATGTCAATTTGCCACCTGTGAACATGCTTAATTGAAAACCGAGAGAAATCGAGAACCAAGGAGGAAAGACGCTTTGTATGTCTCTTCGAAAATCGCCAAGATTTCTCCAATCAATGAATCAGAACTTTAACTCGCAAAGAATGTGATTGAGAAATCACTAAATAGATGAGAAATCATTTTGCTTGAGAAACATGAATCTCCCTTGAAAATACGTCTTTTGAATGAAGAAAAACGTATTTTGCTTGAAAATACGCCTTTGCCTTGAAGAAAAACGAATTTTGCTTTAAATTTGCTTTGAAAATATATAAAATTCGATTTCCCTTTGAAGATATGAATCTCTCTTTGAAAAATACGAACTTCTCCTAAGATTGGATTTTCTCTTGAGAAATACGAATTTCTATCGAAAGCTCTGTGAATAACAATGAAGAATGCGCCATGTTAAACAAGAAGAAACTCGCACCAATTTGATAACTGCAAGAACTCAAAACCCTGAAAAGAATAGAAATCCTCTGATTGGCTGCCTTTCAGTTTCACTGCCACTGACTAGAAGTTCAAATTTGAAAATAATAATAAAATACTTATTATCATGCAATGGCGCTAAAAATAGACATATTCTGAACTTCGCTGGATTAAACCGGTTGAAGCTCCAGATTCATCACATGTTTCCACGATTGGAAGTCATCATATGAGCAAATTACGTCTGCTTGCTCAAGATATCATTTTAATTAACCCTTATTTTATAGTCGATAGCATCACGAATCGCCACCGAGCACCGATTCAATGACCGTGATGCCGAGATCGATCTGATAATCAACGAAGCTTCCATCGAATAAGGAAGAAAATGTCTCGGCCGAGACATAACTGCAAAATCCATCGCTTAACCCTTGGAAAAATTGAAGCACTGATTAAATTGATTTATGGGTTCCACGGCCATTTTCCTAAACTGCCATCCGACACTTCAAACGGCTGCCGACGGTGAATGGTGAACCCTGCTGACATGAGACGAAGCTCACTACATGCCTGAAGACATTCTGCATCTAACGACTGTATGCATGACAGCTAAAAGCTGTGTTAAGGGCCTCAAAAAGAAAAGCGCCCCTGGCTCAAGGTTGCACTTTGGACATTTCAACGAAAATCAAACATCGTCAAAACACCCTACTTTGACAGCTGATAACTGGAGCTGGGATGACCCGATCCTGGCATTATCTGTTTTAACGGACAGCCAGGAGGGACCTCAAGAGAAGTCACTGGAGGTGTCGAGGCAAGAAAACTGCTTCTAAGACCTCAAATACTCCAGTGCGTATTTTTAATATGTTTACCGCTCCCAGACTTAGCCATTTTTCGGACGTTTTCACCTTGAAATATGACACCAAAGACCTCGCACGCACGAGCGACTGCCAAATGCTGAAGGCTGACGGCTATGCTCGTTGGATAGATAAATTGATTACGCTCAATAGTCGTGAAGACTTCGAACGCGAACGGGCTCATTTGATCAGTCTAAAGGCTAGGCGCCTAAAGACCATGAAAATGCACTGAATACCATTTGTTGGTTCCGCCCGGAAAATTACGTGCTTAGTAGAATCTCCGCCACGACCACCAGGAACGCCGGATCGACAAGCTGAATGATGCATCGCGGAGCTGGACAAGAATACTACTGATGTCATGAAGATCCTGTCTGCAAATTCTGGCATCTGAGGGGTCCTTTAAGCCAGCGCCCCTGGCTTGTACTTGCACTGGGCAAAAATGGAGAAGCTCGGAAATGTGAAAACTCCATTTTAAGCTGTTCTTCGGACGACTGCCGCCTGAACTCTGAGAGTCGGATGACTGCACTTGATATCTCGTCGGATAAGCAGACTAGCTGTGAACAAATTGAATGTCTTCGGCAACGAAACTGACAAGATTTACCCCTGCCTTGAAATGGGCGCCCTCAGGCTAGAGGCGCGCTTTTGCCTGAAAAAGAGCAAAATTTCCATCTCCTAAAATTTTAGGGACCTTTGCCGAATAACTGGATGAGTCTCGGAACGCCTCGCTGGATAGCTCGACGGATAGCCGCTGATTCTCAAGAGATTGACTGGATGCTTGAGCACTTCAGACAAGATCTTGACCTCCAAAAAACTGGGCGCCCCTGAGCTATACTTGCACTTTGAGGCTTTTCCTCTGAAAAATCTCCATGATTTGATCACTAAAAACTCTGTTTCGATCATTGAAATGACCGTCTGCAATACGAAATGCCGTCGTGAGATGCTCCTCCATCGTGAAAATCTTCATTTTGAGTCTCTGCTTCAGGTTCTGATCAATATAACTGACATTGACTGACAAACTATTGACGAAAACTCCATGCTTGACATTGCCCAAAACGGTATTTTACAACATTTTAGCGAGGTTTAGACTTTAAAATGCAAAATGCCTTAATGAAGCAAAAAATTTGGTTTGGGTACAACAGGAAAATATCAGAAGATGTGGCCAATATCGCCCTTTCAAATCCCATATAGCATTCCATCAGCAGGAAAGTATTAAGATTGCAATGGCTTAAACTGCGATGACCTTCAAGTGGCAGCGCTACTAGAATCGGCCAAAATCTCCAACACAACCTTTGATATGAAAAGCTACCTGCTTCACTGGGAAATTAAATATCAGTGCCTTTATTAACTCAATTCAATGCTTATCATGCTCCTTGTCTTCATCCTGAGTGAGTTGGGCAGCATGGATAGAGATTGCATATTTTCCACAAAACCGTAGTATCTTCACCAACAATTTAATGCACTTTTTTGAATGGCACCCGATATCCAATATCAACCCATTTCCAACCCACATAAATACCAATGAATGATGCGATTGATGAAATAATATTATCAGTTGGTCAAATATAACAACCACGACTCCTTATGACTATGGAACTGTTGCCTCTATATCACCTACAGTCAAATCAGGCAGGATAATCAAATGTCGGGTCTTTAGAGGCAATGGGATGTTCACTCATGGGCAGGGACTCTGCATCTGTTGCTAAGTCATGAGGAGCTCGGTGGGAGAAGCTACCCTGGGAGTATTCGGCATGAAAATCATCTAAGGGAAAAGTCGGTAGGACTCTCCTATTGTCTGGCTGACTGACTGCTTGATTCATTCCATCTTGAGCAGGTCGCCGAGACCTAGTTTCAGTCATGCTGAACGAGCCTGTGGAGCTATTGCCATAACGGAGAAGGTTCGGTATGACCTCTCACCGCGTAGTTTTTCCTTGGCCGATAGGCCATTCAATTGCCATTCGGCAGGACTCTCGGCAACTACGACCTTTGGGGAGACCTACAGCGTTCGGGGAGAAGTCCTAGCGAAGATTCAATCTCTCGCCGATGTGTGATGAGTGTCGGGGTGAAAGATGTTTTCGGCAAAGGTGAAGGGGCTTCGCCGGGAGGTCTGGCCGAAAGGCCAGGGACTCGCCGAAGGAAGAGGTGGGCCTCGGTGCAGTTGTCTTCGACAGGAGTCTCGCGACACAGAGCAAAAGGAGCCCCTCGGTGTAACTAAGGAACCTCGCCGGGACGTCCCGCTGACATCGGATGTCTTGCCGAACATGAGTTCGCCAAAGGTTTTTTGAACTCGGCATGAGGTCATGCCGAAGGATCAGTGTCTCCCCGACGGACGAAAGCTATGGTGAAATACTTGGAGTAGGTAGACTCGTCGGTGGGAGATGCATTGTGTCTCAGCGACCTGTGAGTAGTCAGGGTCTTTCGAAATGACGGGGTGCATTCTATATAATGTCTTTCCAATAGTAGGATGTCACAGTGATGGAAAACGGATGGGCTTGTCGGCAGGATAATGCATGGGTCTCGACGACTAAAGGTTTTTTGTTCGGCGGAGGTTATTTTCTTCAACAAAGGGTCTCGGTGAACGCATAAGTTTTGCCGAAGTCTCAAGGTCTCCCCGGTACAAAAGATCGAGGCCTCGATATCTTCCTTTCAGCGGGAGTCTCGCCGATTATGAATGACTTCGCCGAGAGTCATGGAGCTCGACATAGAGTCTCGCCGAGGTAGAGATGTCTCGCCGAGCAGTGGAGCCCCAAAATGAAAAAAGCAGTTTCGGCCAGGGAAAGGTTCTCGGTGAAACGTCTTGTCGAGACGGAAATGTCACTGAAATATTCCGAGCCAAATTTTTTCGTTTTTCAAATTACAAATTACAAACCAATGCACCCGTTAAGGTTAGCAGCTAAACCAAAACGTTGCTAAAGCAACTCTAACCAGAATGTACACCAGGATCCCGATGTGGGCAAGGTGTGAGCATTGGTAAGAGGATCTTAATCAAAATGCTTATGCAAGAACTCTAACCAAGAATGGCGCCGATGATGGCGAGCATATGGTCAGAGAGTCTTCTACACTAAGTACTGAAAGGGAACTCGACACCAAGTATGTGCTACCCAATCCAGTATGGAGTTGAGGAGACCATATGGCGGAGTATTACAAATTACAATGCTTGAAAGAAATGACTATAATGCTTGAAAGTACTCGACACCCAGAATGTGCTTTCTAACCCGGAGTGGGAAAGTAGCTACCATAGGGCGGAGATAAAGGAAATTCAATAGCAAATACTGAGAGTAGAGTTGAGCATTACAAATTGATAAAGCACGATTCTAAAATTGCTGTCAGTACTACTGCCAGCTTACAATATGAAAGATGATATCTTGCTAACAATGTGAATCAGCATATAAATAGAGTTGCAACAATATTAGTGAATTTCTTTTGCTGAGAAATAGAGCTTAGAATTGAAATGGCATTAAACAGACCAACCTCTCTTTCAAACTTGGGCAATCAACAATGAAGCTTCCTCATAGCCTTTAAGGAACTCCCAACACCCATCCAATCAGGAAGATGCAGATTTCTCAAAACTGTTATGACAGACCTGCACTTTTCAACATATAACCAGCAACATAGAGATTCCTTGAATAGCTCGAATCTCACTCCCTACTTACTCAAATGGCATGATATTGAATGCAAAACACTACTATGATGGAGGCGCTCAAACTAATAGCAAAAAACAGACTTAAAATGCAAACATTATTTAATGCACAATTCCCAAGGCACAACAGATGGTACGTGTTGTGACCTTTTCACACATCGCCCCATTAAAATGGGGACCCCCTAAATTTTTGCTCCATTCTGGTCTTTTGGCTTTGGCTTTTGTCTTTCTCTCTCTCTTTCTGCTTCTTTTCTGCTATCTGCTTTTCCGGGATGCTCTCGTCCGCGAGCTTAAACGTGGAATTTGGCCAAGTTTGATATTAGGGTTTCACATCTTTAGGTCACTTTGGGGTCAAATTGACTTGGTTGGTTAACTTATGAGCTTGGCACTGCTACTACAACACTTCCAACAAGTAACCCCTAAATTTTCACTAAATTCTGCCAACTTTCTATTTTTAGTAAGTGTCAGTTTAGGGTTGATTTTCTCGGGATTTTCACATTTTGACAACTTCATTACATTTTGAACACTTCAAGTTCATTTCTGACAAAATTTGAGCAAAAATAGATGACTTGCTATTTTTAGCAGTCTGGCTTCTAGAGCAAATTTCAGGATCTACATGTTACATTTTCTGATGCATGTCCGGAGATTCTTTGTGGGTTTTTCGAGAGCTTTGCAGTGATATGACATGCAAAGCAGGATAACGACTTTCAGCATTCGGCCTTCTGAGGCCGATATTAGGGTTTGCAAGCAGATTTTCTCAGCACATGTCAACATATTCTTTCTGGGTTTTTCAAGAGTTTCGCAACGATGTAACATGCAAATGGAACTGGTCACTTTTCTGAAACTTGCTACTTTTAGCCAGTGCTTGCATGTTGGAGATTTTTCTGGGTTTTTCTAGGTTTTCCGGGCAGTGTGACATACAAAATCATCCAACAGCCGGTTGGTCACTTTTTCAGCCGCTTTCTATTTTTAGCAGGTACCAATCAGGCAGTTGCTCAGCACTTCAAAACCGCGAACTGATCGTTATGCAACTGAAACGAGGAGCACGCAGTCCAAATTTCAAGTCAAACGGAGATAAGGAAGCCTCGGAAACAAGCACTTACTATAAATAGTAAGTCACTTCAGAAGCAACTATAAATAGCAGGCCGACATCAAATCTCAGCAGGTACGAGTCAAACATGCGATGAGGGATCTTTGGCGCGAATTTCAAGACAAACAAAGTTGCAGAGGACGGAGAATCAGATAATTGCTATTTTTAGCAGGCATGGGCAGAGAAATTAGGGTTTCCTAAAATCAAAGTCAGAACAGGACAGTTACTCCAAAACAGTATCCAGCTATGATCACCATGCTTCAGGCATTCAACACATGAAGTTTGAAGACTTTCTGAGCAATTTCTATTTTTAGCAGGTGCAGACAGGCATCAGGCATCAACAGCACGAATCAGTTGAAATTCAGAACAGGGCGGAAATCAGGCTTTCTGGAGTTAAAATTCAGTTGAAGGCGCGAAATTCAGAGAACTTTCTAAACATAGAAACTCAGGGAAAATTAGGGTTAGCAGGAGAAAATCACCCTAAATCTGGCAAGGGGTATGAAATCCACTAGGTTTGATAAAATTTGGAGTTCGGCATCGAAATTCACCTTGAGAAGCTGAAGAAAGATGGAAAATTGCCTAAGTCTGGAAAATTGGAAGTAGCATGGGTGAAATGCGCCCCACTTCTTAGCTTGGGAAAATCTTCTAAGTGTCAAAATTGGAAGATCATGCCTCCAAATGCGCCTTGAGAAGGTAAGATGAACTTGAAATATTCTAAGTCATTAAAATTGAAAGCACAAGGGTTCAAATGCGCCCCTCTTTGAAGAGGAGCTTGGAAATTTTACTAAGTGTGAGAAAATTGAAAGCTCCACCCTTCATATGCGCCCAAGGAGAAGAGGGTAAGCTGGAAACTTACTAAGTATGCAAAATTTAAAGCAGGACCTTCCAAATGCGCCCAGCTCAAGAGAGATGATGAAAAGTTTCTAAGTGTTGGAACCAGAAGCTCTATGGCCAGAATGCGCCCTCCAAGTCAAAGGGAAAAACGTGAAATCTTCTAAGTGTTGGAATTGAAAGCTCTATGTGCCAAATGCGCCCAAGTCAAAAAAAAAAATGAAAGCTTAACACATGAAATGCGCCCCTCTCTGCAAATTCGCCTAAGTGTTGAAAACTTGAAGTACCATTGGTCAAATGCGCCTGGCTACTTAAGACATTCAAAAATGTTCTAAGGCGTAAAAATTAAAAGTTGGCATGGTCATTTGCGCCTAAGGCATAAATTGAAAGCTCCCTAACTAAAATGCGCTCCTGAGGCCTTAGGAGTGAATTGAGAAAGTTCTAAGTATTGAAAACTGGATGCTCAACATGTCATATGCGCCTAGGGTGTTGGATGAGAAAATTGGAAGTAGGCCATGGTAAATGCGCCCAGGAACTTAAATGAGGAGAAAAGGCTTCAAATTTGTTTAAGTTACCAAAATGAAAGCTCTGAGGGCTATTTGCGCCCCTCTTTGAAGGAAGAGTTAGAAATTTTTCTAAGTTGTTGAAAACTAAAAGCTTAGTTTGTCATTTGCGCCTGGGATGAAGGGAGCTGGAGAATACACTAAAGCGTTGAAATCTGAAGCTCCACTTGCAATATGCGCCTTGAGAAGTACCCTTATTTGCGCTTGGGAGAATAAGAGAACACTTCAAATTTGCTTAAGTCATCAAACTGAAAGTTACATGGGTGATTTGCGCCCCTCTTTGCAAAGAACTTCAAACCCGCCCAAGACACAAATTAAAAGATCAGCATGTGATTTGCGCCATTAAACTTGAAGATTGAAAGTTTTCTGAGTATTTCAAAATTGGAAGTACAAGGTCTTGTATGCGCCTTGAAGTGAAGAAGATGATATGCGCCATGGAGCTTGAAATTAGTCTAAGTCAAAGTGAAAGCCACCCCTGTCATATGTGCCCCAAAATGAAACCTCAATATGCTATATGCGCATTGAAGGGGAAGACCAAAATTTATCTAATATAAGCTCAATGCCCAACTTCGAAGAGGAGCTTGAAAATTTTCTAGGGCATTCAAAATCTGAAACTTAACACACCTATATGTGCCCAAGTTTGGAGGATAAAATGTTATCAAATGGAAGCTACTCACCCTATATGCGCCTTAAATTTGAAGATGCTACTCTTAGATGCACCCAACTTTGGAGAAGCTATATTGAAAATTTTCTAAGTGTTGACATTAAAAGCCACCCATGATATGCGCCCCAAAAATGAAAGCTTACCCTTGATGTTGCGCTTTGAAGAGGGTGATAGGAAATTTCCCAAGGCACGTCAAAGAGAATAGAGCAACTCTCAAATACGCCTAACCCCAAGATGATTTTGACATTGGAAGAAAATCAAAGGCGTGATTTGCACCTTGGTTAGAGAGGGGAAGAATAAATTTTAAAACGTTAAAAAAAATTAAATGTCCCCCCCCTTTTGATTTGCGCCTAAGACCAAGATGATTGAAAAATCAAAGATGAAGACATAAGTGTGAAGTACACCTATAGGAGAAATTATTTAAAAATAAACTAAGAGGCGTTAAAAAAAAAAAAAAAAACTCAACCTATAATTTGCGCCACTTAAAAATGAAGGCTCAACTGTTATATGCGCCTCAAGAGGAAAGAGTTATTTGATGTTTGATCAAGACGTGAAGATAAAAAAATTTGAAGGCGTTGGGAGAAATTAAAATTTCTCTAGGCAATTAATTTAAAAAATTTGCCTAAGTCTGAGAAATTAATTAAAATTTAAAATTTAATTATTTTCCTAAGTATTAAATTAAATTCCCCCTTTAATTTGGACCCATAAAATTTTAAAAATTCGGATGATTTTAATCGCGGGGAATTTTGTTTTGGATTAATTATGGACGGAAAATAAATTTCGCCTAGCCATTTTAAAGTGTTGACATCGAATTTTTGCAGACGCTGGTAAAATAAATTAAATGGCATTTGAATTAAATCTTAATAAATTAAATATGCCATTTTAAAAAAAAGCAGTAAGATTATTTCAAATCGAAGTAAAATGATTTTTTCGAAATCACTGGCAGTCGGGAGGAAAGTTTTAAATTTAAATCGAGGAAAGAATCTCCCTGAATAGCAAATTGCTATGACGACTGTAAGACGACTGGAATATTCTCTTTCAAATTTAGCAAATGCGTAAGTCATGATGAAGAGAATTAATGGCATCTGCTAAAATTAGCACCAGCTTTTGGTTATAAAAACTCTGAGGATTTTCATTCTCATCTCACAAAATTCGAAGCTGAGATTTATGCTGGTGAGTTGAGAGTGATTGTTGAGTTGTGAGGTTTAATATTTTCAAGATTGAGAGTTGCTGAAAGTGTGAGAAGGTGTTAAATTCGATTTTTCAAAGAAGCTTGAATTTCTCAGTTGCTGAGATCTAAAGTTGCGAAGTTGCTGAGATTCAAAATAAAGTTTGAAGTGTAAGCTGCCGAGGTTAAGCATTTTTAATTCTCCAAGTTGCTGAAGGTAAGTATTTGAAGATTTAATATTTTCAAAGTTGCTCAAAGTTGAAATGTTTTTCAAAGCTAAAAGTTGCTGAAAGCTGAAATCGTTTAATTGTGCTGGAAGTCGAAATTGCTTGAGCTTGAAATTTTTTGAAGTTGTTGAATGTTTAGAATCAAATCAGATTTAAAATTGTTGAAGCCTTCGAAGTTGCTGATTTATAACTTTCGGAGTGCTGATTTGAGATCGTTTATAACTTTCAAACTTGCTGATTTATAATTTTCGAAGTTGCTGATTTAAAATTGCTGAAAGTTACTGAAACTTAAAACATTTTCCGAAGTTGGGTTTGCTGGAGTTAATTTCTTCCAAAGAGCTGAAAACCCTTTTGGCTGCAAATTGTTGAAGATTCGAAGTGTTAATTCTCAAAGTTTAAATCTACTGAGGTTTGAAGTTGGAATAATACTACTGAAACTATTAACTTGTATTTACTTTTGCAGCCAACTCCATTCGCCAGCCGTCTCACGTGATTTTTATTTTAAAAGTTTGAAGTGTAATGTTTGCTTCTTGATTTGCAGATGGCTGAAGGACGAAAAGCTGATGTTGCTGGAACAAGCAAAGCTGGAGCTAAGGCTGGGAATAACGAAGCTGTGAAAGAAAATGCCTCCAGGAAGGTGATCATCAAGAGTTTGAAGAAATCCTTCATTCCTGAGTAAAAGATTGTGTCAAAGTTTGGGAACTTGACGGACACCAACCTTGGGCCTTTCAACCTCGAGGCTTTCATGTGCAGAATGTATGGGAAAGGTGACAATCTTCCTACAGAAGCGTCGCGTAACATTGTCAAGAGCGGATTATATGCAGCGGCCGGGTTCCATCTAGCAGTTCGTTGTCCAGAGCTGATCTTGGACTGCGCCAACTTTTACAACTCGGACGATCGGACTATCATTTCTCCGGATGGTATGATATTGGCCAACTTTGCACCTGACGCAATTGGTGAGGCGTTTGGGATCCTGGCTATAGACAAAATGTTATATAAATCCAAGGAAAAGGCTGACAAGATGTATGCCACGTCTTTCGAGAAGTGCATGAAGAGGATCAACACCACTTGGATGCGAAAGCCAAAGCCTCCTGCTGCCAGACTGCCGAAGCAGATAATTTCAGAGGAGCGTAAACAAGAGTACTGTGATATAATTATGTTACTCAGTAGGGTTAACGGCAGCCCCCAGTCATTTGTGTTCGAGCCATGGATGTTCTTTTACATTAGTGTGGTGCTCGAAGGGAAGGTGGAAGTAAATTGGGCTCAGATGATAAGTGACAACATTGATGAGCAGTTCCGAAATCTGAAGAGAACGAGAACATTCTACATGAGCTCGTATGTTATTTACATGCTTGCTCGAATGACAAAATACAGAGGGTTGGCATACCAGGAACCAATTGGCTGTGGTTTTAATCAGTTCAAGACTCACGAATCTTGTAGACAGTTGCATCTCACACACACGGCTGACTTAAAGAGAGTAAATGATGCTTTCACCATGTATATCACAAGGACCCTTCAGTGGAGGTTGCAACAGAGAATATCTGAAGAAGCCCATATGTTGATAGAAGAGTATGGGTTTTGGTTCGTCCAATTCCCGAAGTTTACTTATTTAAGGCTGCTAGGGTACGACTCGTACGTCTACAAACTACCGAGGTACCCAACGAACAGGATGATACTACTTGAGCTGTCTAGGCAACTGGTAGCCTACGACAAAATCATAAGGAGAAAGAAGAAGGGAGGCTTGCACTTTCCCATTGTGTTGGGAAACTCACTTGAAGAATGCCCTACTTTGCTGTTTTGATGCGTGTGCCCATCAAAACAAAACTATTCCTCGCTTTGCTGTTTTGATGCGTGTGCCCACGCAAACTTTGGTGAATGAAGGAGTGATCCAGGCGGGCGACAGGTATGATTTTCGTGGGTGGCATTCAGCGGCATTCACTGGAAAGAGCTTCTTTGACACTGCAGCTATGGAGTCCTCCAGGATCAAGAAAGGAATGAGGAATATTCACGAGGGTATCCTCAACACGTTGGATGCGTTGTTCGCAAGGAGGCTAACTCATGAGGAGGTAGAGGTGGAAGGGTTAAGGGCAAGATTGCAACCTTTCTTTTCTGAGATGAGGACGTTTTCCCAGCTTGAGTTTGAAAACATCTCTGCGTTTTCAACAATTATTCAGAGTACACAGGACTCTATTGAGGCTTGGGGAAAGTCTTGTGAAAAACATGAGTAGATGGCGGCTATCCTGGAATATCAGCTTAATCTTACTCCAAGAATTTCTGAGGAAGAGGTCAATGAGGTGCTGGCCTGATTTGTAGCATAAGCAATCAGAGAGAAGAGCAAGGGAATCCGAGTCATGGACGAGAATCTTCTAGAAGGGTAGTGGGCATTAATTGCTCATAGTGGTCAAGGAGGAATCTGCTATTTTGGGGGTCATTTATGACACCACTCCTCCACCTTCTGGCGGTTTTTAGGGCAAAACTTGTCTAGGGCTGAGGTGGCTCGATCTGAGCCCTCCATTGTAATTCGATCTGGACCGTCCGTTGGACTTGGCCAGCTATATAAGGGGGAGTCCCCCTCATTTGTGAAATAGTTAGAATCAGAAATAGTCAGCATAGTGGATTTTGAAGCAGAATAGAGAGTAGATATTTTTGAGTTAGAGTAGTTTTCATTGCATTGTTTGAAGAAGAAGGGGAATTCTCCCTTTGGGAATTTTTGTAAGAGATTGTCACAAAGGCTAATCATCATAAAGCATTTCATTGATGGTGAATTCAAACTTTGTTGTGAGTAGTTGTGAGGTTTCTTCTTCCTTTGACTTCAACTAGGACTTAATTTCATGCTAATAATTAGATATGGATGCTTATGTTTGATGTGAGTGAGCTTCTTTGATCCATACCACTAACAATCTTACTGAGGGTAAGCTTGTCTTGCGTGGTCAACTGGAACACTCTATACTTAACTTTGATCAAGATTCATATGTAGCTATGCATCGTTGTGATGGTAATTGCATTATCGAATCGTGATTTGAACATCCTTTTTATCCTTTGAAGATTGCACTAACTTTGCCGAAGCTGTCCAATAGGAGGCTAGACAACGTTTGTTTGAAGTTCATTGAAATCGAGCATAACACCCCTTGCATTTAGGTTAGAATCTAGATTTTCGAAATCTCTGCAGCCATTCAATTCCGCTTACCTTTGATTAGTTTTAGGAAACTCGCACTTCAAAGCTAAATCATTCACACGAAAATCCCTTTCAAAGTATTTACTTGTTGTTTACTGCACGTATCTTGAACAATTGTGTAAGTCCACTCGTAAGAACACAGCAAAATCACATCAAGCCAACTGGGTCTATTCGCATTAAAGGAACCTTGGAGTTGAAAGCGTGATCTTACTTGCAATCTTAGCATGCTGAATACTTTGTTCAAGAGAGGATAGAGTATCCGTTGGGAGACTTTATTCTGTGTTGGTGCGGTCTCAAAAACCACGTCAACAGGAATTGGTGCTAGAAGGAGGGCATTTCAAGGATTCTTGTAGTTAACAACCACATTCAAGTGAGAAGGGATTTTATCAAAAAAATAAATTCATTGGAAAAAAATTATTATCATGAGTCAAGATGGTGTTGCCGCATAGAGAGATATTTCCAGTATTGCAGCCTCATTTGGGATTCAATGACGATTAGGAAGACATTCTTTCAGGGTTGAACAATTTTGCGTGGAGGACAAAGGAGAGTTACACTCAGTATATGCAGGCTTGTGCTGTGTTGCAAGAGGAAGAAGAGAAGGCCATTGAGATTCAAGTTGCTATTGAAAGAGATTTGCTAAACCAAAGA